>VZTO01022268.1:3633-22506 GCA_013400615.1 Syrrhaptes paradoxus
CTCCCCATTTGTGGTGCAGTGCCTCAAAAATTGTCGTGAGGGCTATCTTTTCGATAGATCCCATGCTCTGAAGGGGTTCAAAAGAGACCTTATTAGTTATAGTCTACTGAAAAACCTTTAAGATTTTTCTGGACAAGCAGTCTTATACCAACTGAATTAATCTATTGAAATAATGGTTTATTAAAAGTTCTACCTAATTTTGGGTAAGATCTTGTAAAACTCTGTATAACTGCAAAAAATTGTTAGAAGAAAGTATTTAGTAAGCCTGATCCTGTTCTGTGCTTTGAAAAATCATGCCCTTCTGTGTACTGGGAATTCATCTTCCTCAAATTTGTATGCTGCTGAAAAGAACAGAATATATTTAGCTACCTTTTTTATTGGAGAAAAAAAGGTACACCTTCAGTAAAAGCAGGGTCAAAAAGAGGTTAGAAGTTACAGCTCTGGGAGATACTTTATGCTAATTCAGACATTAGCCTGGAATTTAGTTTTTTCATATCACAAAAATGCTCTTTAATTTCTCGGTAATATAGAGCTATCCAGAGAGGAAACAATCTTCTGTTGTCTGTTAAAGCTATTGCCTTACAAGAAACAGTGGGCTGGTGTTAAAATCTTGGAATTACTGCACAAATGCATGGAATACAGTACAGAGTAAACTGTCCACCTTGCACTATATGTGTTTTTAATTCTTCCGGGAGAAATTGCTGTCCACTTTGAAATCTGTCTTTGCACATTTCCAGCTACCTGCCAGGTGCTGATAGTGAGACTCAAAGATTTCTGGTAACAGAACTTGAACACTGTAGTCATAGTGCTAGAGTCTGAAATCAGGTTTAAAACAAAAATCAGTTAGCAGATGTGGGTTTATCTAGGTTTCATTGTGATTCTTTTTTTTCTCTTCAATAATTTTTCATAGACCACTCCTCAGCAGAATATAAGCCATAAATCCATGAGGCATTGGGGTACAATTAGTACACTTAAAAGAAGGAACTAGAGAAGATAATACCGTTGGGCCTAGAGGATTGTATTGATCCAGCTAATGCCTTTCCTACTCCATAAATCTTTCAGTGGTGTCACTGAGCTTGCAATTACAAAACATGATTACTTATGCCAAAGTTTCATTTCCCCTATTACATTACAGTCATAAGCAATCATACTAAAAGTCTGTGCTATTGTGCAATTCATATTCCACTACCCTGAAGCATATACAAATCTACTGCTTGTTCTGTTTCTGTAGAAAGACTGATACCAAAGTACTAATTTTCTTCTAACTTGTGTCTTTCTGCCACACAACTTTAACACGCTAGAGCTTCATGACCTGAGGCATTTCTAAACCACAAAACTAACTTTATTGTTTTGGTATAGCCTATAAACAATAATCTTGTAAACAGAGAATTTGGTCTTGTTGTAGTTTCAAGTTTGCAGAAAACATTTAATGTATTATAGGACCTTATTGTCTGTTATTATAACTCTACAAATATGTTGACACTTTAAAACAAAATACCACCCATTCCTTTGTTATGTGTACCAAAAGCAGGCAGAACTGAAATGCTAATGAATTCTTACATAATATTAATGTAGAATATCTTAAGCATGTTGAAATGGGAAGGTAGAAGGCAGGTCTAGGTATGGAAGCTGCAGCTAGAGGTAGCTCAGTGCATGCTGAAGATAAGGCTCCTTTTCAGAGAAGCAACTACTTTTCAGAGAGTTAAAACTAACTTAAATGAAGGACCATTAAATAGATCAGACTAATCTTTGGTAATCCCAAGAAAAAGAGATTCTTCCTCACATTTCCAGTCTTTTCTGAGCCATACTCAAGCTACAACATTCAGGTCCTCAGCCCCAGATTTATTGACAATACATTACTAGTGCATCACCACTGTCATCCTGTGTGGAAAATTTGGCAAAAAATAATGCTGTATAAATTTCTTTTTTTATTTATTTCCTTCATATTAATGTGTTGCGTTAGTGAAATGGACTAAAATGACCATGTAAGGTCCCAGCCCTGTATTTCTATGTTTGTTAGAGCTATTTAGGCAAGAATATTGAGGTTGTCCATTGATGGTTTAGTCATAATTTAGTAAATAGTTTACCAAAAAAGTGAACTCAGCTTATCAATCAAATAGCTGTCCAGTTGCCAATCAATAACAATCAAAGAGTGACAGCTATTGCTGTAGTTTTACCCTGGCTGGCAGCAAAACAGTACAACACCAGTCAATGGGGAAAAAAATTAAAAGTGTGAAGGGAAAAGAGACTCATGGGTTGGGATAAGAACTATTTCATAGCTAAGCTACAATGATGTTGGAAATAACAATAATGATGATTAAAATAGTAATATATACAAATATACAAACAAGTGATATGCTACAGTAATACTGCTCACTGTCCAAAGACCAAGACTCAGCCTGTTCCTGGCTGACAATCCCGATGCAGGGAGAGTTCCAAAACTGTAATCCTGGAAAGGAGATAAGAGCCCGAGTATCCAAGACACCGAGACAATCCTGAGACAGGGGCAACCCAGAGGGAGACAACCAGGAGCAAGAGAGAGCACTTCAGACAGAGCTTCGTCTGTATACTGGGCATGACGTGCACGATATGGAGTATACCATTGGCCAATCTGGGTCTCAGTCCTAAACCTAAGGTCAAATCCTAAGCCAGTAATTGTGGACTATGCTCCCTCCTAGTTTTTCCTGCACCTGCAGATGCTGGCACAGCAGAGAAGCTGAAAAGTCCTTGACTGTCCTGGCAGCAACTGATAACATCAGTATGTTGTCAGCCTTCTTCGCAGCACAAATCCAAATCATAGCCTCTTACCAGCTGCTATGAAGAAAGTGAAGTCTGAACCGGACAAAACTAGGACACGAATGACTGAAGTTTAAGATGGCATTCAGTCCACCTAATTTAGGCATTTCTTTGCCAAGGGGCATGACCTGTAGTCCATTCCTCCTAATGTAAGCACCTAAAGTTAAGAAAGTTAACTCCATCTCAGCTGAAAGCGGGAACACTATCAGGAGAGCTAATTTCTTTTTTTAAAATAAAAAATACTGCTGCTTGTAACTATAATAGTTCATAGTGCTCATTCAACAAAAGTACTTTGTTTCATCTCTAAATCATTACTCTACCACTATCTTTTTCAATAGCTCTAAGTAATGATCAATAAAAAAATTGTCCCATTAGTTACCATTAACTAAGACAAGAACAGGAATGACAGTACAAATGCAGATTAAATATTTCTAATTTTCTGTATCAGACAACGGCAAGTGGTGGATGTCTAAGAAGAGTAGTATAAGTTAGTGATACTCCCTTGTACTATAATCTAGTTTTTATCTTGCTGATATATTCTCATGTCTATAGGGGCATTCCTTTTATAAAATGTATTCTCTCAAACCTTAACTAACAGAGGAAAGCTTGTTCCTAATTAAGACTTTATACCAAGCAGAATTTGCACATAGTTCTGAGTCCACATAGTCTTCAAAGGTCTCTTTCTTACTTTAGTGATCTTTAGGAAGGAAAACAGGCTAGAAGAGAAATCAGTGATATCCCACACAGGTATCCTTAGTACAGGTGTGCTTCTGATCCCCAATACAAACTCTATTTTTAGTTAGAAATAAACCACATGTTCAAAAATGACACAACTATCCTTTATATCCATGAGTAATACCTCATTGTAACTGCTAGATTGAACAGCTCACCATCAATTTATTTTTACACTATTGATGAAAACGGACAGGACCAAAAGTCACATTGAGCCTTTTGTTGTAAATCTAGGAATTCAAAAGAGGCTCCTGGATTTAGTAGGTTCATCTAACTAATGATGCAATGCATCATGATTGATGTTGGCCAAATATCTGCTCTAGTTTTCTACTGTCNTAACGACATAAATTGAGCAAAGCTTATATACTGCCTAGTGCTTAGAGTGGTAATATGAATCATTGTGACTTTCTCACTCCCTCACACCAAACATTAAGTGTATATTCTAATTACCTAGTGCTTATGCTTGATTCACAATCACTGTGAATCATTTGTTTTAACAGGAAAATTCTTAGGTTTTGGGACTGGTCTACTTTAGGACTCTACCAAATAGTTCTTAAGCATGTATTGTGGCTTCATATAAGCCAACGTTTGTTCCCAACAGGGACTCTGGAGGTGTCTGCCCTGATTTTGCACGTAAGAGAGTTTAATAGTGAAGACAAGAGCCATTAATTGTGTTTTGGCATTTATGTCAGAAAGTGATCATAGGCACATTTGATTTGACAATGTAAAGGTAGTCTAGGGATGAACAGTTTCCCCTGGAGATTTTCTGTACCATAGCAAAGCATTTTCTTGGAGTTTTTGACATAGTTGTGGAAAAATATCCTTTTGCATAAAATTTCTGACTGTAGTTCCTGTTACAATTCCAGTTAATGTCCAAATATAGTTACTGATTTGAAATTAATTTAGGTAGTTTCTTTTCAACTACATCTTTATTTTTTCTGCCACTCTCATTTACTTATATCCTCTTTTACTCATATGGAAGTAACATTTTCTTAAGTTTCTCCAAAATCATGATACAACACCCTAGAACCATGTTTATCAAAGGTTTCTCATTTTGCAGCTTAGGCTGGTGTAATAAACTTATTCAAGAAAATCAAGACAAATAACTAAAGGTATGAAGTTATTGTGCATAAGTTAAAACACACTAAACTGTGTGAGTGATCTCAGTCAGAGTGTTAACTTCAGGCTGTTCTTTGGTGACAAGCTGACATTAACAGCAAATCCAGTTTAGTTTGTCCCTCAGCGTCATTCTCTGTCTGTCTACTCCTGCCTCTACACAGTGTTGCCCCCTCAGCTGTATCNCTCTACAAGTGGAGCAGTCTTTCTTACTTGATTGAACTACTTTACTATGATCACAAAGAAAGAAAGAAAAGATTAGTTCTTGCTGAAGCACAGATGCATTTAAAAACTATATTAATAATTCCAACTCTATCAAGAATTAGTAAGAAATATTTCAGAAAAAATAAGCTCAACTCTTTTCTACACAGAGATAAATCTAGATGATCTACTACCTTAGATTTACATGCATGTTTAAAGAAGGTAGAGCATATTTTNTCTGCCCTGATTTTGCACGTAAGAGAGTTTAATAGTGAAGACAAGAGCCATTAATTGTGTTTTGGCATTTATGTCAGAAAGTGATCATAGGCACATTTGATTTGACAATGTAAAGGTAGTCTAGGGATGAACAGTTTCCCCTGGAGATTTTCTGTACCATAGCAAAGCATTTTCTTGGAGTTTTTGACATAGTTGTGGAAAAATATCCTTTTGCATAAAATTTCTGACTGTAGTTCCTGTTACAATTCCAGTTAATGTCCAAATATAGTTACTGATTTGAAATTAATTTAGGTAGTTTCTTTTCAACTACATCTTTATTTTTTCTGCCACTCTCATTTACTTATATCCTCTTTTACTCATATGGAAGTAACATTTTCTTAAGTTTCTCCAAAATCATGATACAACACCCTAGAACCATGTTTATCAAAGGTTTCTCATTTTGCAGCTTAGGCTGGTGTAATAAACTTATTCAAGAAAATCAAGACAAATAACTAAAGGTATGAAGTTATTGTGCGTAAGTTAAAACGCACTAAACTGTGTGAGTGATCTCAGTCAGAGTGTTAACTTCAGGCTGTTCTTTGGTGACAAGCTGACATTAACAGCAAATCCAGTTTAGTTTGTCCCTCAGCGTCATTCTCTGTCTGTCTACTCCTGCCTCTACACAGTGCTGCCCCCTCAGCTGTATCCATGCTGGGTTTTGTGGGTTCAGTCTATAAGCTAGATTTCTGAAGTCAACAGGTTAAAACCAATGTTTTTCTTATCTCAGAATTTTTTAATGTAGATTACATCAGTTACCTTCGGTAAAGGGCGTATGAGCATGATTGAGAGGCACCAAGTCATGTGGAGTCACCAGTTTCCCTGACTCCCATTTTGTGCAGATAGTCAAATCTGATACAGAGAGACAAGGCTTCACATACAATGTTATCTTATCTCACAGTACAGGTTACTAGTGGAGTCCAAACTCCCTTGGCCTATGGACCCTAGTCTCTCTCTGGCTGCCATCTGAGTGCACAGAGGGGTGACAGGCTCAGACCTGAACTCTGCCTCTCCAAACAGGCATCTGTCTTCTGCTTGTGAGAAGTTGAATCTCACATTGAGCATGCTCTCCACATCAGCACAGTCAGGACAGAGGAGGTGAGGGACAGGAAGAGCCTGTCCTTCCAAAAAAATTGTTCCTGAGAGAGGTGGGTGCTGAGTGAAGCTGGCAAAGCACGATGTAAAGACACATTCCCTTCATCTGGTTTCAGTTGTTTTCCAGGAAAATTGGTTTATACCCTCTCAGAAGATAAGCGCAAAGAAACCCATACTTCTATCACCAGTTTCTCTTCCTCATGGGAAAAGCCCGGATGAAACCTGAATCTGGCTAGTTTGCCAAATGCAAAAAAGGCCAACAACATTTTTTTCGCTAGGAAACCACTGTGTACTGCATTGCTTCTGCGTGCTAAAGTTATCTTGTTGTTTTTCATATGTCACACATTGCAGAATGCATCTTTTGACACAAAGACAAAAGCACAGCCAAGCTGCAGATGTTATTGTTCAATGTAGTGCACGATACAGAGTTTTTGCTAGTTTAATGATAGCCTAAAAACTTAATTTAACATTTAATTACTAGGAGGATCATAGAAAGAAAATAGTAATTCTTAAAAAAAATTGAAGTCTAGTGCAGAAATATGTATTGAAAAGATGAGAAAAGGTTAATGGTAAGAGAAAATGAGCAGATACATGATAATATTAGTGTCAGATTTTACAGAGCAGAAACACTACCTTATAGCAGGCAGAGGAAACACTTAAGGGGAAAAAATATTGTTTTAATATGAGAACAAGAAGCAGAGAAGAAAAACTTAAAGACAATTCAAGCTTGTAAGCTAACTGAATTTAGCAGGCAGTAAGGAAGAAATAATATCTGTTTCAGTTGCTTGCAACAGAAGCTGGTTATAAAATGGAAAATGACACTGTCAGAAGCCATCATTTCAAGACTCAGATATAACTGAAATAAATTGTTGTCCCAGATTATAATATAAGAACTTCAGGTATTAACTTAAAAACTTCTGTCACATTCTCTTTCAGTGGTGTTTCAAACAGGCACAGGAGCTAAGCTGATTAAAATATGTGTGTGAAAGATCTTGAGGTCATTAAAAACATAACATTTCTGCCACTGCATGCAGAAAAATTGTGGAAAAGACTTTTGTATCTTTGTATATTACATATGATAGTTTACTCAACTGAGTGTGAATACTAAGGCAAATAGTCTTATATAGCATTAAGCTTTCTCAAACCTCTAGCCAACTGAATTAAGTTTAATATCCTCCTAACATCTAATTTAAATCTATTCTCTTTCAGCTTAAAAATGTTATGCTTCATCCTATCACTACACTCCCCGATACAGAGTGTCTCCCCATCTCTCCCGTAGCCCCCTTCAGGTACTGGAAGGCTGCTATTAAGTCTCCTCGGAGCCTTCTCTTCTCCAGGCTGAACAACCCCAACTCTTTCAGCCTGTCCTCATAGGGGAGGTGCTCCAGCCCTCTGATCATCTTCGTGGCCTCCTCTGGACATGCTCTAACAGGTCCACGTCCTTCCTGTGCTGAGGACTCCAGAGCTGGACTCAGTACTCCAGGTGGGGTCTCACAAGAGTGGAGCAGAGGGGGAGAATCACCTCCCTCTACCTGCTGGTCACATTTCTCTTCATGCAGCCCAGGATATAGTTGGCTTTCTGGGCTGCGAGTGCACATTACTAGGTCATGCCAAAATGTGTTATGGGACCTTTTCTTTGTCTTTTCTATGTATATGGATGATCTCCTGTATAAGTTAGCACACACTTGGAAGCTTTAATGATTATCTAAGAAGTCTTAGGCATAAGTAGACGATTCATCCTCACTTGCTTTCTTGAACTAAATCTCTAAGTTTCTCTTCATTGTCCTTTGAAGTGAGACATTTTCTGTTGTCCCATTCCTAATGAATCCCACTTCTGCAAGTGTTTTCAGTCTGTGTATGTGAGTTAATTTTTTTTTAATTTCCTCTGTCTGTGTATTGATTACATAATGATAAATCAAACAAGACTTTTTAAAAGCCATCATTGAGAGTTCTTGTAATTTTTACTGTGTGAATCTGCACCGTAGTATCATAGAACAATATATTCAGCTCCCTCCTCAGCGAATCTGAGTCAAATACATTATGACAAAACCGACTAAAGTATTTGGAGTGTGTGAAGCACATCCTTAAATTAGTGGAATCAGCAACTGAAAAGAATGAAGTATTTAAAATGTGAAGAAGTTTGTAAAGCTTTGCTTTTGATTATTACTTTACCAATACCTCATACATAGAGAAGTATATGACACTTGCACAATGAATCTGATCTATAGTACATGCTTTTGGCAACCCACCTTCTCTTTATTAAGACTGAATGATGTGTCTGCAAAAAAGTACAAATGAAAAGCAATAACATAAACACAACAAATACCTAAGGCAAACCTTTAGTATTAAAAGATAATCTGTACAGACACCTAATCAGCTGTTTTACATAATGTCTGTACCAATATTCAAGGTAGACCATGTTTGGTTTATCCACATTTAAACTAAGAGAATAAAGTAGGAAGACAACTTTCACTTTTGAAGTTATGAGAAGATCCAGGTATGAAGACTTGTAGTGACCAGAGCTAACAGTTGCAAATCAGCAAACCTTTTCCCCTGAATTTGTGGCTAGCAAGGTTGCTCAGACAAATATCTAACATAACATCTGTGTGGTTACGGTGGTTTACATTCAAAAGACACCATACTCCAGTCCTACTTAGGATTTAACCTACTCTTAGTGAAATCAGAAGAAATATCTAGGATGACCTTAGGGAGGCAGGCCGGTCCTATGTATGTAGACTAGATCCTATGAAGACATCACAGGAAAATCTCAGGCAGACTTTAAATCCTGATTTAGCCACAGTTCAACCCTGAAGGGTTAAATTCCTAAACTCATTGTTCCTCCTGGCTCCATGCAGGCCTGAAGGGTTCTAGAGGCAGCGCTCTTCCTTTGCAGTCCAAGACCTGTCTCAGCACAAGCATCTAGGCTCCATTTCAGATCAGTCCCAGTTCAGTTTTGTTTCATGTCTAGAGTAAGGAGAGATGATGTCCTACATCCTTTCTTTTTTCTACACCAATACCAATTTAATGAAAAATGTGTATAATCCTAGAACTAGGAACAAAAACTGAAGACCTCCTCCACTCTATGCTGTGATGTCAGCCTTTCATTTTTTCCGTGATTTTTCTATCTCACACTCCCTTCTCCTTGTGAATCTTGTGATTCATTTCTGGATGGCCCTACAACTGCAGCAGAAGGAAGGAAGCAGGTTCATCTTTTCTACTTGCTGTAGACCGTAGCAATTAGGGTGCTTTCCGGATCAGAGACGTTTTCCATTTAAGTTTAAGCCAAAGAACACAGCAGATAAATGTATCTTATTTTCCAAGTTAATTCCTCAAAACAAGCAGTATTTTTTTGTCCCAGCTCTGTTCTTAGAAACAAAGAGGTAAAACAGTGTTTCCATTCATCTAAAGGATCAGATGTAAAAAAATGAAAACTGTGGAGTTTATCAGGTGGACATACCTAATTTCTGGACTTAATAGCAGAAGAGGAGTTGAATTTCACACTAATCCCAGTGCTCTCAGTTTCTTACTTAAAATCACCAGAGTACTTCCTTTGATCTAACTCTGCTGGAAATGATGAACTTTCTGAAAAACATTAGCATGGAACTACGTGATTTCTTAGAAAATTTAAAGATAATGAAGAGGAAAACAAAATCAATCCCTTGTGTCTCTTGAAAAAATCCATAATATATTAATGACATGATATTTTTTAAGCAATTTATTAAAAATCAAGTATGTAATTTATAATTTAGACATATAAATATTTATTTAAAAGCAAGGCAAAAATCTGCCACAAAATTTTAGTCCTTTACAGAAAAGGGTGAAATGTTTATTATCATGGGGCTCATACACAATTATGGATATATATAGTTTGTCACTCCACCCATGCCCCAACTTGCCCAGCTATAAGTAATCTTACCTGACAGCTAGTAAGCGAGTTAGTTCTGCCTGCTCTGAGCCCAGGCTAAGCCCTCCCCAGCAGTAAATATATTAGCTTGGGCTTTGCATTCAACTTAGCACTGGCCACAACATAGCTTCTGGAGCACAGTTGGTTCATCATGATGGCAGAGCAAAGCGTGACAGAGTGGGAGCCTTGCCTGAGACAGGTTTATAATGAAACTACACATTTAGGGACTAAATTACAATGTGACATGTATTCTCATATTCTGAACACTTTATTTTATTGTAACCTGTGAAATGACAAAACTATATGATTCATATAAATTATATTAGTTCAGATTGCATGTTAGTGAATCTTGATTGACATGAGACAACAGTAGTTAATCATAGTGGGGTAATAATGGCTCTTGGGTTGCTCACCTGAAAAATCTGTCTTCAAAAAATAGTTATAGTTATTACCTGATCTCAGTGTCTCTTTTCAGAGGGACAAAGCTCATTATCTTACAATTTAATTTAATTTTTATTTCACAGAGATTAATAAATAAATAGAATAAAGAAGAGTAAAGCAATCACAAATTAGCTTTGATCTCATGGAAACCTAAACAAGGGAACCTATCTTTATCAATTCTGCAAAGTCTCCCTTAACGATCAGCGTTCTCCATTGCACATTTGGTTTTGCTTTGCTACTTTTTTCCCTATTTCACAGACATCTAATACTGATGTTTTTTCTCTTGAGTTATACAACTTCAGCTTTACCTGAATCATTGGTCTTAGTGCATATATTTTCCAAAAAGAAAGGAAGTTCTGGATGTGTTTTAACATTACTACTGCATGAAAGAAACAAAACCAGACAGCTTGAGTTATTAACAATATATATAGCTTATATTACTTCCTGCTGTGAACATCAAAATTTTGCCATATTCTAACCTTTTCTGCCACCTGGTTGAAAATCAACGATGAGGGAAAAGACAAGTCCTATTTATAGAGAATTCCAACACTTTTTATGTGAACCAAACTTAGCTCAGTCCCTGTGATGTCCTACAAAGGGCAAGACAATATCTGGATTTAAAGAACTGAATGTTCCGACTTTCACTGCTGGTACATGTCTGCCTGGTCTTGAAATGCAAGGCAGTGAGACTGTTTTTCTAAATCAAAACCATGTGTTATCAATGTACATGTCATGCATAAGATGATGATCTCTCATCTGCAATAATTATGACTAGTTATTAGATCTTATCACATTATTCAGTTTAAAGTTTTGTGGGAATGAGGTGCCTCTGTCAAAAGGAAAAAAATGCAAGTTCTGTTAAGGTCCCCAGTTATGAGGATTTCAGTTATATTAACATCACAATTTACAATTCCAGAAAACACAATATTTCAGCCTGCATATTCAATTAAATATATGCTGAAATGTCAGATTAAAAAATATAATTAAAGAAAAAATCTGGTCGACATTGAAGTAAGAACTAGTCTTGTTGAATGCTCTGACAAGGAAAAAAAGTGAGGCCTCTTAGGCATATTCATAGATATAAGAGCCCTGCAAAGTCCGTTGTCATCTCTCCTCCTGCAGCACCACTCACTGGAGCAAGAAATAGGTGCTCTCCAACTCCCTGAGCTGAAGTAAGCAAAGCTTCTCCCAGCTGCAGAGATGAAGCCAGTCAGCAACTGTGTCTGGTCTCTCCTGCTGGCTGATTAGAGCAGGAAAGGACCAGCAGCAGGGTCAGAAGCGGTACGTGTGTTCTGACTGATGCTGCTCAGGAGACTGTTGTGCCGAAGCAGCAAACTCTGTAGGTGGGTGGAATACAAACATCTCATGGAGGGAAGGATAGGGTGAACCACTGCACAGAGTTTGGTTATGAGCAGAGATGGTGACTCCAATAAATTCTCTGAAGTGGAAGAAGAGATGAATGAACAGAGTGTGAGGAAAAGTGAGAGGAGGCTTTACTCTAACCAGTAGCAGAAACCTGCTCCTCTTCCAGCACTTTCTCAAAGTAGGACACAGACAATGACCAGCAGTCTTCTATATATTTTCCATTGTGATCCCTGAACATCGCTGCAAACATATGACTAATTGCTTGATTACAGACGACTGACCAGTAAAATCTGAAACCAGTTAATACTCAGGCTTCAAGTGTGCAATTCTGAGACACACTGAAGCTTACACACGTTCACTCTGCAGCTATAAAAGCAGACATTTTGTAATTACCCAAAAAGATTGAACCAAGTCACTCTGCCATAGCTTTGTGTTAAAAAAATGTACAAAATATTGCTGACCTCAGAAGATAATCCTGCCTGCACAGTGAAACTTGTAGGACAAACTGAAGTTAAAATTAACTATAGCTATTTATGCAATAACTTCTGTCAGAAATGCTGATCTGTCTTGAGGAGGGCATGTATAGTTTTTAAAAACTATGTGTCCTCAGCATACTGATGAAAAGTAGTGGTCTTTCACTTGATAAATAATTTGAATGTAGAACTTTTTGCTGTGGAATGCTATTGATTCCTCAAAGCCAGGGTCCAAGCACCTGCCAGAGATAACAACTGTACAGCAGAGTCAGCAGAAGAGAGCAGAGCATGGACTGGGTATCAGCTACTCTAGTTCACAGATGAGCACACAAGCTGGCATCACGGATGAAGGTGCATTTACATGAGGACAATCTTAGTAACCTTAGAAGAATATAGACACATATGCCTTCTGTCAGCCCACGTAAGAATCTTCTTATCTAAAACTACTGCACTAATCCTTGTGTTCGTGATTTAAGCAGAAATCTAGCTATTAGGAATTTGAATGACATCTCTAATGAGCAGCATTTTATATCACATTTAACTACTGTGAAGTCTGGACATTTTTAGGGAAGGAACAATTGACCAGGTGAGACACAATTCTGATCCTTTAAAATACTAAATTATTGATCCAATTATTTATCATGCTGGAAGTCATTTGAGTCCAGAGCACTTTGTGAGCACACACTATGCTTCCATGGAATTTTTTATTTCTTTTTCTTTTTATAGTTATGTTAATAACATCTGAGAAAATAAATTTGTAGCTTGTAAATTAGACTTGAGGCACAGCTTTAATGGGTACTAAAGCTCTTGTAGTGGAAACACAGCAGTGGTCTTGCATTTGCACAATACTACAAGATCTTAATTCAGAGGGAAAGAGCTTAGTTTTCTACCTCTGCTGATTTTTCTAGTTAATGCAAGCAGATCTATATTGGTCTGAGTTTGCATGCACCTGCTGGCCCAAAGAATTATCTTTTTGCAAAAAGTCGTATAAATCAAAGGCACTTCTGTCTCGTTACAGAGCTTTTGTAAGGAAGATGGACTTAAGTTTGATTTAGGATTTCACGTGGAAAAATATACACCTGCCTACAGTAATACCTGCATGTTTTTTCTAGTGGCACCTGCTTTTCTTAGTGAGACACAGCTTTGTGTCAGGAGCACCATTGTGTGTCACATTTATGTAACAGGCTTTTACCATCTAACTGTGAGGCTGCAAATCTATTTGGATCTAAACCTATCATATCTCAGTTAGGATCAAATAATCAATCACCTTCCATGCAGCAACTGTGAATTATTTTTGGTTTCTTGACAAAGAACATTAATATTTCAGTTTGGGCATAAAAGGATATAAGAATGGACTCTGTCATCCCTTTCTGTGTGATGACACAAGCAATGATTTTTATTACAATTTAAAAATTTAATCCTAAAGAGATTTATTTTATTTTATTTTTAATGGAAAGGACAGATTACCACATTAGTGCAAGATAAATAAGGAAGTGATGATTTTTTTAAGCTGTTTAAACTTTGATGGTTGAGCCCTCTCTAAAGGATATTTCAACACCTTTCTAAAAGCAGTTATATTAGAAATGACATTACCTCAAATGGAGACTCATAACCTTTAGAGTTTGCTCCAAAGGAAATGTTATTATATCCATGCCAAAGTTAGAAGAGATCTTTTGTGGGTGGAAGTCAGCAGAGTACTATGGAAATTAGAAGTATGAAGTCAAATTAGTCCTTATAGCATCTTTTAAAACTTTTAAAAACATTAATTTGTCCATAGTTTTTGTCCTACAGACTTCAACTTTGTTCTGCTAAGGTATATTACTCTCTGTGGGGCCAATAGGAGAACTCCTAGTGTGTATACTGCAGACTAAAGATTACTTTCATATTAGGTAAGCAGGAGAACAATTAACCAGAGCAATGATTAAGCAAAGAAATACAAGAAAACTATTCCATAAACAGGATCAACGATCGCCTTCTCCTGTAATGACTAGGGATAATGATCAGTATGAAAGAAAGTTGTCGTGAGTGAAGGTAATTTTACCTATAACAGGGAACAGAACTAAGACTATCCCAAGTGGAAACCAAGAGATTGGACTGCAGTATCTAAATGTCCAGGCTTTGATGTTCCAGGCAAATATAAGCAATGTAAAAACGATCCCATTATGAAACTATTAAATTGTTCTTGACATATTTTATTTCTTATGAGCTGAAATTCTGTACTTCTTGGCACTGATAACAGCAATGATCTTAAAATAATGAGTCAGAATCCAAGGGCTGGATTAAAAACATGAAAGTTTCCTTAAAATAGTGAGCATTTTGTGGTTTTGTGTTGATTTGGTTTTTGCTTGGGATGGTCACATGTTAAGGATTTTCTTTGTAATACTTTCAGGCTTTTGTCTAAAATACTAAAAGTTTATCATTCCATTCAAAACATGTTTCTTTGTAATGTTCCCACACCTTCCGGACCTAGAGACTCAACAGAATCATCAAACTTAATGAGACTAAGAAGTGACAGCCCTGTTGTACACAAAACAACATGCAGGTGCTGTGGGTCATTAAAATTCCATTTCCCGTTTCCCCTGCATTACTCCATCATAAGGAGTCTTCTCTAATAGAGCTATAAATTCCGTGTCCTACATTACCAAAGCTCACTTCAAGCAGTAAAACCAATCTAAGCAGAGTTTCTCTGTAGAAAACTTGTTTGTGATGTAGTGGTTTGTGCCTAGTATGTCTCAAATATGCAAAAAACCATAACTTTATAGATTGTTGGAATACAGGCTGATGCATATGCTGCAGAGATGTTGCTATAGATGTAAAAGATGGACTCAGTGGAAAATCTTTGACCACTGAACAGAGAGAATATTTACTCCGTACTTCATGTTGTACTGCTGTCTGGTAAATTGCTAAGCAAAATAAAAAATGGAAAATTCAGCCAGGTCTAGAAGTCTTAGAGAATAAAAACAGAGATCCAAATTGTTATGCTTGCAATTAGATTTGCTCTTCCTTCTCCTTCAGTTTATTTTAAACCTTATGTATGGTGAGCTTTCAGGGTAGTGCATTCTCTGACATGGTAGAAACAGAAACAGTTTAGCAGTTGAAATTCCTTACCACAAATGTAATAGTAATTTTTTTGGCCTCTTTCCTATACCCATTTTAACAACCACCAGTATTTTCTACTTCTCTGGCAGGGACAAAATTATTAACTGTACAGAGAGCTCTTTTCTGGGTCTTGTTACAGAGGAAGCAATTTCTAAGGCAAGAAGAGACATTTACAAAGTTGTCCTTTGATTCCTCCAAGGACATTTCAGACAGATGGTAAAATATCCTGTACAGTTTATCAACATGTGCGCATTGTAAAACCACCAGGAAGTGACCAAAATGCAGCAAAAGAAGACAAAAAAATCCACTGAATCTCAGGTCTCCAATTTTTCTCCTCAAATCTCAGTTCCTTTTCTTCTTTCAAGACTGCTAACAAATACCAATTCCATACATGTTTCTCTCTCCAAAGTTAGTCATCAGTCCCTATATTCCTATTCCAAGTTTCCTGGAAGAAGACTATTTCCTTCAACACATACACTTTGATGAGGCTGTCTGAATTTATATTAGTCTATCTGAATTTTTGCCAGACAGTTTCTTCTTTCATAAGTCCTGGAGGAATCACTGAGAACATTCAGTAACCACTCATTTTAGGTACCCACCTATACATGGTCTGTAACAGCCCAGACTGACAATTACAGAAAAAGTCCTTAGAGATGTAGAAAGAAGAACAAGGCACAGGACTATATGGAGAAAGTAGCTACCAATTTTTAGCAAATCTTCACTGAGCATGTGTTCAAAATTCTTCTTCAGGAAATTATAGCTAGATCAGACTTTGACAGATATTAACAGAACAGTCAAAATAGTATCCTGCTGAAGACTCCTTTTCCCACTCTCCTGCTGCCCAAGTCCATTTAAAAACTAGGGCTTCTTGAAGAAAAATCTGTTTGAAGGTTTTAACCTAGAGCAATGTTTCCTCCCTATCACATTCTTGAATGTGGCTACAGAAACAAGAAAAAAGTTCAGGGGAGGTAACCATCATCCACGTATACCTTCTGCATTGATTTAGTGTTTAAAAACATAACCCAATACATTGAAACAATAAACAATAAGTAAGGCAGATAAACAGAAACCTGCTGGATGAGGTATTGAAAAATTATGAAGACTACAATGGCCTGTGCAGAAAACACTGGTGACAAAAGACAACATTTGTGAAGTGGTTAAGCTGTCAGCATACTTCTTCATTACCTATATAGCTCAGTCTTATTTGCCTACCACTCTTTATCTGCTCCTATCATTCCTTTTTCAGAGACTTACACACACGCAATTAATAACAATTTCTTTTCCATTCTCAAGTCTTTTAAAAATCTGTGAAACACACTGGTAAAATCAGCCATTCAATACATGTAGTTAAAAGCAATGGGGTACCTGTAGCTTTATGTAAACAAACAAAAAATGTAGTTAGATGGTCAAATTCAATTTATTTATGGATAATAGAAGCAATGGCCCCAAAAGGCGGTTGAATTGAACTCTAGACAGGATTGACTACATTTATACACTTCTCACCAGATTTTTCTCTAACCTGTTCTCAAAAACTTCCAGTACTGGAAACATTTCACTTTCCTCGCTGTTCCAGTGCTTCAATATTGCTGTTGTTAAAAGTTTCTCTTAAAATTTAATCTCAGCCTCTCTTACTGCAAAGTAAGCCCACTACTTCTTCTGTAATTCACCATCAATGTGCAAAAGAGGACACTTCCTTCCTCACTATCCCAATCTTTCACATACTTGAGGACTTTTATCTCTTTCAAAGCTTTCCTTCTTTGGCCTAAATAAATCCTGTTTGTTTACTCTTTCCTCATATTTTTTATTTTCTAGACCTCTGGTAGTCATACTCATTACTCTACTCAAGATTCTTTTCAGAAGGTCCAACTCCTTGAAACACTTTTGCCAAAACTGCAAACACTATACCAGATGGAATTTTTCCATTTCTGGGTAGAGCAGACTTCGCAGGTCTGACAAGCTGCAGTTCTCTTCATGTAATCTTCCATGGTCTGTGTCTCTTTTGCAACAGTGGAAAAAATTTCACAACAAGGCAAGAGTTTAAACATTTGTGTTCAGCTTCATGACATGCAATACTCTTTAGATCCACCAAACTCCCTCTTGCTCACCTTCCTGTGTTTGTGTCACTGATAATTCTTTCCCTGGTTCCTATATGACTCAGTCCCAGTGCTTCTCAGGCTGCACCAGCCTAAACGCAACAGAGTATTGGGGTATCAGTACAACAGATGGTTTCTGAGTTCCTGTCAGGTCTCCTAAAATTTTTCCCTCCCAGCTTGACATTTTAAAACCATTTCCTGATTTCTGCCAAGTCCAAAAACCTTGGAAAACTACTTGCTCCTCTCATCATAAGATGCTGATACCATATCCAGAATTAGTCTTGGGTGCCTAAAATTAAATTCAGGCACAAAAATCCACTTGAGCAATAGACACAACTGCTCGATTGCTTAAGCGATGGACAGTTCACACACACTTTAAAAAAGAATGTAATGTAACCAAACTTTACCTGAAACAGGTACTTAGGTGTCTAATATCTACATGGCAATTCAGTCTACCTGTTTTCTTAATATCTTGTACCAAATGAATTAAATGTCTCCTTAATTAGCTGACAACATTCTGTGAAACTAAGTTACACATGCTTGTTCAGAAGTGCCTTTTCTGGAAGACATCTCCTGCCTTGAGCTCCCTGTTAATCCAAAATTAGGTGTACAGTCCTTAGCTTTTATGAAGGTCTCTGGAGAAGCCTGTTTACTGTTAAGAGTAATTTTATAGTCTGACTGTAAACTAGACTATCTCCTTAACGTACTTAGGAATTAGTGACATTTTGTGTTTATGAGCCAGTAAGAGTCTAATTGGTCTAATTTAAAAAACACATTTATTGCAAATAAAAGGCTCAAAGGACCAATACAGCACTAGTGTATGGATGTCTTCAGACCAACTCTGCTGCACTAGAATCTACCCATCCTCACAGTCTCTAATTTTCCAGTTAAAGATCTATACTTAAGAGAAGACTGAATCTTCTGAGACCATTCCTTTTCCTCTGAAAATACACTTTAGGTGCTTACGTTAGGAGGAACAGACTACAGGTCATGCCCCTTGGCAAAGAAATGCCTAAATTAGGTGAACTGAATGCCATCTTAAACTTTAGTCATTAGTGTCCTAGTTTTGGCTGGGTCAGACTTCACTTTCTTCATAATAGCTGGTAAGAAGCTGTGTTTTGGATTTGTGCTGAGAAGAAAGACAATAACAGTGATGTTTATAATTGTTCCCAGGACAGTTAAGGTTGTTTCAGCTTCTCTGAAGTTTTCAGCTTCTCTGCTCTGCCAGTGTCTGCACAGGTACAGGAGAACCTGTGAGGGAGCACAGCCCAATTGCTAGCCTGGG
>VZTO01022269.1:3801-71132 GCA_013400615.1 Syrrhaptes paradoxus
TATCTAAAGGTGCTAAGTGCTTCATTCTAACATAAAATAGATAGAAAATAGATATAAAATATTATCAAACTGGTCTGAAACAATATCAGTGAAGGGGGAATGAGAACATAATGGAAGTTCAGCACATCAAACGCAACATGATTTATGGTCAAAGTCCCAGGCTCAGAAACAGTGATAATAGAACTCTATGATGGTTTGCAGATCCTACTGTACTGCAAATTGGCTTTAGTTTGTAATGTCTCAGTTCAGGGACCCCAGTTTGAAAGGCATTCAGTCCTTTAGCAGTGATACCAACTGCCAAGAATAACAGTGCCGACATTCAGCATACTGGCAGTCAGTTTTACACCAGCATCTAAGCTCCCAAATTAGAGAGTGCTTTTAGAAATGTAGCTTTTACTTCTGTGTATCTTCCTGCAGGTAAAAGTAATTTCCTTTCACAACTCCTAGAATATAAGGTCAGAAGAAATCACAAGCTCATGCAGTCTGCCCTTCTTTTCAGCGCTATCCCATACATCTCACCTATCACCCTAACATGGAGTCCAGAGCTATGCCTGTAGGCAGTTGGAAGAATGCCCATATAAATGGCAGATTCTTCTGTGCTGTGTCATGGGAAACTGGGCTTGACTGAGGGTGCAATAACCTAGCTGGCATGTTTGAACTCATGTGCTTTGGAGGAGACTGTGGGCTCTACCTGGCAGGTTTGTTAGTATGGAGAATGGAGTGGAGGCTCCTCTTTAGCAGTGTTGTAGCCTTAAAGCCCTTGGTTAAATAAAAGCAATTAATTTCTTAGGGAGAGGAAAACGTGATGGACCAAGGGCAGAAAACGCCACAGCCTGAAGCACCTCCAGTGGAGGGGACACTCAGACAATCTAAGCAGCACTCCTTGCCACCCTCTTGCTGATAACTGTCTTTGGTTTTGTGTCAGGAGGAGGCAGGAGAAGTGGTAAAGAAGGCTTTGGATGTTATCACTATTGCTGTCCCCCCAGCTCTGCCAGCTGCCTTGACAACAGGGATCATTTATACCCAGCGGAGGCTGAAGAAAAAGGGCATCTTCTGCATCAGCCCACAGAGGATCAACATGTGTGGACAGCTGAACCTCATCTGCTTTGACAAAGTAACTGCTAAGTGGTGGTTACTCTCTTACTAGTAATGGGAGCCATGCGAGGGGTGGGAGAATATGAGTTTTGATCAAGCATTTTCATTGTATTTTAGAAACACACTGACCAATCTTGTCTACTTAAGCTTATGTTTGAACAGACGCTGTTGCGAATTGTTTTTCTTGGAATCTAGGAATGGGCTGGTAGCACTTTTGGTCTGCTCTGTGCTGGCATTTTCTGGACAATAACTTCTTAAAATAGTCTTGCTTTTTATTCCTCTTGGAACTCTCATGTGGGAAGTTAATTTAAATGTACATTTTAACTTAGACTGGCACCCTAACAGAAGATGGCCTGGATCTTTGGGGCTTGCTGCCCTCTGAAAGAAACTGGTAAGGCTCCTTGACACACCAATGGCATTTAAACTTGGTGGGATAGTGACTGAACTCTCCTCCTAGACATATTAACAAATCTGAAAGACAATTAATATCAAACAGCAGTTTGAAGTTCTCCATGTTTAGATTGTTTCTGTAGCCTCTGGAAAATGAGTTTGTTGCCTCATCCCAGAAGTCCTGATCCACATGAAAACATGCAGCCACTGTCATCAGTGTTCGGCACAGCATGCCCAGGCAGGGTAGTCTGCAGTAGACATACCAGGTTAAATCTCAAAGCTGCAGCAATGCCCCAACCCTTTTTGACAGGAAGTCACTGTTAGCCATGAGATTGACACTCAGTTCCTTCAGTGCCCATGTTTTTGTCCATTTAGGTTTTCAGAAATGTACATGCACAAAAATGCTCAAACTTATACCAGTCTCACAGCTCAAGAGTCATTACAAAAGTTGCAAGGAAGATACTTTATAGAAATCTGTTCCTCTGTCCATAGACCCCTTAACTCTGCAGGATACACCTATTCTGAGCATGTGTATCCCAGCCTGTAACAGGTGTGTGAGAAATAGCTCATGAGGGAGGACAAGTCCCCAGAAACATGGTCTGACCACAGGATAGAACTTTAACAGGTCCCTGACTTGAGATTCTTTTTCTGTTGGTAATATGTTGTTTGGTGTTTTCTGGTGATAGTTTCTGTGTTCTCTTTTGTGTTAGCTTCCAGGATATTCACAGCTTCCATGTGGACCACAGCCTGCCTTGGGGCCCAGTGTTCAGAGCAATGGTGGCTTGTCATTCACTAATTGTTTGGGAGGGAAAGATCCAAGGAGACCCACTGGATGTGAAAATGTTTGAGGCCACTAACTGGGTAAAGCTGTGCTTTGTTGTTATGCAAATAGTGGTACAGAGTTTTGGTGTTCTTGCGAAGCCCTCCCATGTAAATAGCCACTTCCCATGTAGAAGTAAAGCAGCTAAAACCTAGAAGAGATACCACCTGCTCAGGCTTTTGGAGAAATGTTCCTTGTTTCTGCTTAGAGCTTTCGCCTAGGGGTACTTTGACTGCTTAGCTTATTTGACTGGAAGTGGTGGATGTCATGCAAACCCCGCTGGGGTTTCAGCTCTGACTGTGGCTGCTGACAGGTAACAGGAGGTCTTGGATGTGATTTCTATGCAGATTAAGACTGCTTTTACAGAGCATGTAAAAGACTTCTGCAAGCTTTGAAATAGACTTTAACCTTTGTTAGACCTCTGTCAACGTGGAGATATTTCTACCATCTTCAGGTCTGAAATCCCATGCCCCAGTGAAACCACTCTGCTTTCAGCCTCTGTCCCATTATGTACAGCCAGCCATCAGTATTGCTATTTACTGTCTGATCAGTTGAGGGCGGGGGATGGGAAATGAGCATTTATGAAAACTAAAAGTCTGCAAATCTGAGATGGATAAGGGGAAAACAGCCCATAATTTCCTGGGGGAAAGTATAGCCACAAGCTATTGCTGATGTAGGATAAGAGATTCAGGGCAGGATTAGTTAGTTGAGTGACAACATATGTACTTAACACCTGCTTGTTTTGTATCTGCAAAATATGTAAAACAGACAAGTTCCAAGGAATAAACTATCCAGTAGTGACAGGAGTTAGAGGATGTTTTTCCCCATAGGCATCACCTTGCCATCTCAGCCTTAAGCAGGCACCCATCAAAGTTATAAATTAAAAATGAATAATCCTTTTAAACAATTCCTGTGAAACATGAATAATTGTGTGCCCTTTGACACCATAAAATATTTTTGTTCCTCACAGTCATGTTGTGATGATTAAAAAACCCATCTGATTTGTGGTATACTTCAAGAGCAGAAGATGGTGATTTTTACATTAATACAAACTGTTATTTATTATTTCCCCTATATCTAAAGATTTTCTTGTGTTTATTTGGGTTGGAATGAATAAAGGATTTATTGTCAGCGAGAGGACATAATCTATTTGCTGTGCAAGAGTGGAGCAGTATCTTAGTGAAGCTGGTGAAGCTCTGGATTTGATTGCCAAGAGAGGCAGTGGGTTTTCCATTATTGGAGCTTTTTAGTGTGAGATCAGACAGACTGCCCCTCGGTGATGAATAAGATATCTTGTTTTGAGAGAAGGAAGAGCTCTAAATGATTTCCTGAGGTTCCTTTCATCTCTACTGGTGCTGTGATGTGAAAGATTTTTGTCTTTCAATACACAGGTGATAGATGATTCCAGTGGACACCAGATTGAAGGTCAAGGATCCACATACGCCACAGTTGTTAGACCTGGGCCTAAAGCCAGCAGTGTAAGTTATTTGCAAGATTTACATTCATGATCAAGTTAAACTGTCAGTGTGAGAGTTACCTTTCAGTAGAGAAACACTTGTTTATCCAAGACAGCTCTTCCACACTTTGTCTTGTACTGCCTGTAGAGAGATTGCGTTACTCTCTCTGATTAAAAAGAGATGCCTGGGGGAGGCTGCTGCTCACACCAGAAGCAGGGGGCTGCTGGATGACAAACTGGCCAAGTCAGGAGTTTGCCTGTCCTGGTGGCTTAAGACTCAATCCAAACTCCTCTGCGTGGTGAAGATCTCTAAAAGCACTTGGGGCTGCAGTGGAGTCCGGTAGCTGATGTCAGACCATTATTGGTGACATGCACTAAGGCAGGACGGGCGTGCTTTTAGACATCCATTTTCCCTTTGCAAGACCAGTGTAAGGCCTAGCAGTGTCTTGTTAAAGAAACAGAACTAGTGAGTTCCTTTCAGTAAATAGTAATCTGCTAAACCTGTCAGTGAATTTTTCCTACTGCTTAAGCTAAATATTTCTGTACAAATTTCACCTTCTCTTTATATACCAGTTTTTTCTGTCCCACTGTGACAAGTGAACCCATTACACTTTGGTTAGCTTCGTGTGATGGCCCAAAGGACAGACCTAAAATCCTATGTCCTGAGTTTAAAATCCTTGCTTCAGTATCTAATCCACTTGCTTTTCTCCTAGGCCTCAGTGGAAGGAGTTGTCATTTTACGTCAGTTTCCATTTTCTTCAGCCTTGCAGAGAATGTCTGTCATTGCTCAGGAAATTGGTGGGGAACAACAGGTCTTCACAAAAGGGGCTCCAGAAATGGTAGCCATGTTATGCAGAGCAGAAACAGGTAACTAACATTTATAAATGTTTCCTAGAAACACATTTGTATAAGTGGCTTCTGGTGGTGCATTGAAGTGGAAGGTCCAAAGTGAGATTTCTGGGCCAGAGACTTTATACTTGAGCCTGAAAAGTTAGAGTCACTCTGCTGTGCTTCAAGTCTAGGGCTAAGCTCTCATACAGCCCTTCTCAGCAAAGGACTGCTAAGAGATAAAAGCAAGTACCTACTCTTGTACAAGGTGTATAGTCTCTGCCAGAATAGATATTTGGAAAAGTTGTCTATTGGTCCATTATACACCAAAAAATGTTGTCTTTTTTTTCTCCACACCTTGAGGGGGCAGATAGAAGAGCACAGCTCCTTCATGACACACCAGAAGAAGGTAAGTCTGTGCAGAACAGTTTAGGATTCTCTGTGCAAAGTGACAGAGGAGAGGCAAAGATTTTCTTATTGAGCAAAGTTCAGTTCAGCAGCTTTCCTTGATGGCCTTGGCCTCGTGGTGTACTTGCCCTCTAGGACAAGAACCTTCCCTGATGCAAGGCCTCCTTTTATTAGAAAGCAGTCAAATGCTCTGATGAACTGTCTTTTCTTCTTTTGCACAGTCCCGTCAAACTTTGAAAGCAAGCTTCTGCTCTACACAGCACAGGGCTTTAGGGTCATTGGACTGGCATGTAAATCTCTACA
The DNA here is from genome assembly GCA_013400615.1 of Syrrhaptes paradoxus. Classification (NCBI taxonomy): domain Eukaryota; kingdom Metazoa; phylum Chordata; class Aves; order Pterocliformes; family Pteroclidae; genus Syrrhaptes; species Syrrhaptes paradoxus. The sequence goes on from VZTO01022269.1 coordinate 9,102, forward strand.
GGCAGGGAAGCAGTCTACTGATCTAACAAGGTAAGCCACAGACTGCTTCTTATCAGCCACATTCAGACATGGGCTAATGGTGCCTCACATACTACCATTATCACAACACTCCTGCTAAGAGCAGGGCTGTGGTACAGAGTTTTGTTAGATTCAGGCCAGAGGGAATCTGATTTAAATCTGGATATAGGTCTGTCTGAGAATGGGTAGACGGCACTTTACTACCCCATGCTTATAGTACATCCCCAGAATCCTTACACATTTCTTAACTTTGGATCGACATAGGAAGTGTAACTCTAGTACACTCTGAAGTCTAGTACACCCCTCCCTAAGTCCATCATTTTTACCAGTCTCCTTGAAGATATATCTAGGCTTTCAGCTGAAGAGAAGTCTCTTTGTTTTGTTACCCTGGCTCCTTCATTAAGCAAAAGCAGGAGATGACCCCCATTACCGTGCCTGTTCTCTAGCCCAGTCAAAGTCAGCAGGCTATCTTCTGCTGTCTTGGTCCAGTCCTTTAGCTTTCTAGCTTTAACTCTCTGTAGTTTCTAGAGAAGCCAGCAGACTCTTCTACTATTAGTTTTCCACAAGCCTCACACAAGAACACCCCTCTAGGTTTGCCTGTGGTACTCCAGAAACGTCACTTCTGAAACATTTGTGGTTACTTAGCATCTGCTGTCCTCTCTGTTTACTAGCTGCTGGTCCTAATCCAGATGGGGCTCACTTGCTCTCTCACAGGGCTTTTTGCTCTGCTGAAAGGGCCAGTGACACGGAGGCAAAGTGGAAGTGGTTTGTTTAATTATTGTGACAGGTGTCATAACAGACCTATCCATCCCAATGAACAGATATGTGTGATATGGCCCAGATTTTGCAGTTGTGTGTGCAGTTATAGCATGTGTGATATATATACTGACAGGAGAAAAAGGAAGAGTGGAGGTCAAACACAAGATCCACTGTGAAAGCAGTGACTATTCAGGCACCACCTGACTCAGCTATTCTGACTGCCATGCAAGTGTTTGGCATTGCCTCCTCCTTACTACAGTGGCTAAAATAAGTGTTTGAAAGCTTTTTTTTTTTCAGACTCTGTTCAGGTCTCTCTCTCTCTCCTTGAGAGATGTCTAGTTTTGACTCAGATATGGGATTGTTTACCAAATTCTGTTCTCAACTGCATATATTCAACTGTAAAAAAAAAGCAGTATCACCGGTGTAAAGAATAGAGCAGGAGAGAACAGAATTGGAGTTCCATTATGCTGTTTGCTCAGGTCCTACTGTCAAGAGTAGCAGATACATTTACTAAGGTGTGTTTCTTCGTTGTACAGTCCTCAAATGAACAGAACTACTGTGCATGAACTTTCTAAATCAGACCACCACAGTTTGGGAATCATGCAGGAAATTCAGGGTGCTTTTTCATGCTGGTTAAGGATGGTGCATGAATGGAAAACAGTCCAACTTATCAATCAGGCTTCATGTTGGTATGTGGAGCAGATAGGTCGAAATTTGCTCTTTGTTTTTTTTTGTTTGGTAATGAAGCAAACATAAGCTGGAAGCTGGCTATGTACTGAACTCATTCTTCAGAACAAGGGAGGAAGAGAACAGAAGGAAGAAAAATCAAGTGAAGATCCCCTTACACAACAAGCACCACTTGCTGCCAGTGGGAAGCAAGCCCTGCTGGTATTGAAATAGCACCACAAAAGACAGACAATCCAGGACTGCTGAATACTAACCAGTTATGTTCATTCTTTTGAGTTAGGTGGGATGTTTAACAGTTATAACTGGCTATCAGCAAATTTAATGCTAAAACAGGCCAAAGGCAAAAAGAAGAATTAAATCTGTCTGTCTGTTCTTCACTCTTAGGGAGGAGGTAGAATCTGATCTGACATTCCTGGGTCTGCTGATAATGGAGAACAGATTAAAGAGGGAGACAAAGCCTGTCCTGGAGGAGCTCAGTGCTGCCCGCATCAGGAGTGTTATGGTCACAGGTATCTAAAAAGGGTGGATTATTTGTGTGGCCCCTGGCCCAGACAGGAAGTTCAATGATGTTTGAGTGATGTTGTTTGTCACTGCCACTGATAGGAAGATACAGACATTTTATCTTTTGGATGATTATAGTCCAAGAAGCATCTGTGTTGTAATAATGACGTGAGCTGACAACTTCACCAAGCTGTGCCAGATGCCTAACTCCTAATCTGTCCCACTTTCACCACAGATCAGAGCCTTCCTGTTCCTCTGGTGCTTTACAGTGAGTCCATTTGTTCTCCCTGGTAAGGTTATCAGATGACATGCACAAAGACATATTATGCAAGATCCCATCTTTATAGGGCCTCATGAAATCTTGTTGTCATAAATGAGCAGAGAAGAGCATGGATGCCAGGACAAATCACTGAACCTTATGACATCTGGTAACTCATACCTACCAGTCCCTATTTATCCTTTTTTTTCTTTTTTTTTTTGAAGGGGTGGTTTGGATTTGGATAGGATAACTCCCAGTTTTGTCATGGTCCAAAGACATTTTTCCAGGAGTCATGCAGATCTTGTCTTCTTGGGCTTCAGCCCATTCAGCACACACCCTACACCAAAGCCATCTAAGGCCAATTGATAACAATCAGTGATACTAGCAGCAATTTTGCAGTGAATCCCTTATTGTTTTTTCTCTAAAACACCTAATCTAGGAGCACATTCCCCATCTGTGTTTCTTCAAGCTGAAGATTAAAATATTTCACCTCCAGATGAAAATATTTAATTTATCAAAAAGATGTTAAACAACACTGGTCCCAATACCAACCCCTGAGGAACGCCACTCGTAATCCAGTCTCCAGGTGGACATTGAGTCATTGACCACAATACTTTGACTGCAACCATCCAGCCAATTCCTTATCCACGAAGTGGTCCTTCCATCAAATCCATTTCTCTCCAACTTAGAGACAAAGATGTCATGCAGGACAGTGTCATATGCTTTGCACAAGTCCAGGTAGATGATGTCAGTTGCTCTTTCCTTATCCACCAACNTTTCAAACCTGATCTTCTCATACAGCTGTCAGTTCTTCATTCTCCTAGCCTTTGCCTTTGCCTTCTGTGACTTGGGTGGTGTAGATTGAGCACTTGTGGGTGAAGACAGAAGCAAAAAAGTCATTGGGTAAACTATGTTTCAAATATATCCATAAAAATCTTACTGATCCTTGCAGATATATTTGAAAACTCAAAATTCAGGAAAAGGCTAATGTTTACTCCATAAACAATTCCTCATTGCAGAAATTTTTAGATAACACTCCCCTTGATTTTTCTAGGTGACAACATTCAGACAGCTGTAACTGTTGCCAAAAATGCTGGGATGATTTCTCCAATGAACAGAGTGATTCTTGTGGAAGCAAACAAAATGCCTGGATCTTCTTCAGCATCTATAACCTGGAAACCACTAGAAGAAAACAAAACTGAAAATTACAGAAGCCTGGTGAGTATATAAGAAGCAGGTGTTGTGCAGCAGGAAAACAAATTAAGCTGAAATACTTTATATAATGCAGTGGGATTATGCTAGTATAAGACCAGTCATTCACCATCATCTGCATGCCAGAATGTTTTGTGCTAGAAAAGTGTTTAAAAATAAGAGATCTTTATAAAAATGTACTCCCCTAGAGCTTCTTTTCTAGCATATTATCTTGTGTACATGTTTTTCCTAACTGCCTAGCTAGGTTTGAGAACAGCTTTGCAGAAACCCAGGAAAGCTTTTTCTCTAGCCTTCATGCTTAGCTGATGCCACTTTAAAGCATGTTTCCTTTCCCTGCAAGGTAAATTTGATAGTGTAGATGTGGACTTAAAATGCACTGAATGAACGGAGTTTGCACTTTGCCATACCTGCAGAATTAAAACCCAGATTAACTGTTGAGAAATTGCATATACACAGTGAAACATAGGGTAGCTATGCTAAGAACTTAATCTTTCATCAAGCATCTCCACAAAGGAACTGAGACAAAGACCAGTTACTCTCTCCCTGAAGAATATGTCTGCAGGTGCTGACCCTTTTTTGAGAAGTAATAGAGTTAGGTAGATGCTAGGGAATCTCTGCAGGTGCTGTTGGGGGGTTCCTTTCTACCAAAGCTCAGCCTGAGCAGCATCTTCACTGTATTTCAGTGCAAAAAGGCATGCCTACCTGTAGTGTGCATACACTTTCTGTAGCCCCTCTTGCTCACAGTGCAGCCCACCAGACTGGCACTTTTGCATAAATTCTATCAAATGTGGCAATGCTGATGGCCAGCTTTTAAGACATAAAATTCCCAATTCCCACTGAAATTAATGGCATTACATGCCTAAATCCCTTTACAAATCCAGGCAAAGGCAATGGGCCTTGAAACCAGGTCTCCCAGAGTCTTCACAAGTGCCCTCCCCATGGTATGTCCTTTTCTTTGTCTGTAGTAGTGCTTGTGTAAATGGACATAATAGCTTTTGGGGGCCTGGAAGGAGCACTCATTCTGTCTTGTTTTATAGGAGGATGACGGTCAGACTGAAAGAAGAATCAAGCTGGCATTGGGATCAGGCCAATATCATTTTGCCATGAGTGGAAAATCTTACCAAATTGTAGTACAGCATTTCAGGCACTTACTTCCAAAGGTAAGATCTGGATTATTTAACTGGAGTAGGCTTGCCATTCGGTAGATTTGGATTGTCCTGATATAATTAGCTGAAGAGATCTGTACCAGGACATCTTTTGGGAACAATTCCAACCCTGAAATTCTTATGAGCTCGATTAATCTCTGGTATTAATATATGGGGAAGGATCTGAAAATCCTTGGAGTTTTTCTGCACATGAGAGAAGCAGACCCGCCTCATGGTGTGAGGACATGACTTAAAACATTTGTGCCCATAGGCCTGGCCCTTGCGCAGCACTGATTTTTTCATGTTTTGGAGAACAGGAGAAAACCTGCTATTATACAGCATACAATTCAGCATGACTTGTCTATTTTATGGAAAGAATAGTCTCATGAATTCCCTTCTAGTAAATGCCTACCTGTTAATCTGTGTTAATCTGTGTTCATCAGGTAATTCAAATGATACACCAGGCCTCTTGTCCTTATTGTGGTTGTTATTTTTTCAAAATATTAATTACGATACCTNGGAAGTGCACAAAACTGAAACTTCCACAGTCATACAGCTTGGCAATTAAATTTCAAAAGCCTGTTAAAGAAGAGACACTGAAGTCCAGGTTGGTTTGGCAACATGTCAAAGACCTAACACTCCCATGATTCTGGGTCTTGTCTGTTCATGTCATCCTTCATTCCTACTTCTCTTTCTGTGCCTGAAGGAGGGACACTTGTCTACCCAAGATTTTTTTTAGTATCTCCCAGCACTGCAGCTTCTCTGATGCTAGCAGTCTTTTTACTGCACTATTGCTGACTCGGTGTGAAGGGTTAGAAAACATGGCAGTGCAGTTTGGATTGGTTTGCCCTGTGCTGCTCACAGTCACAGAGGCATATGGATATTCCTGAGTCACAGGTGTCTATACCCTTTTAAGCCCATGTTCTCATTCTTTCTCTACTCTAGCTGCCTCTGTCACTCTCTGTCTGCCTTGGGAGATTCTGGCAGGACTGGACCCCAAAGTAGAATCCCCATTCATGTCTATTCCCAGTGAACATGAGGTACCAGTGCCTGCAATCCCTCCTTTCTGAGCAGGGCTGTCACCATTAGCCTTTTCCTCTGTTATGATTGACCTTAAACGCAGTGAGGGTGGGAGACTGAGTCTGTTGTAGTGAACATAAAACTTCATGATAATGTATTCTTCAGTCTGTCACAGCAGAAACTCTTTACTGTGGACACATCTGAGGTGCAAGCCCAAGGCACATGCACAGTCCAGAGTCCTGGGCTTTGTATTTCAGTCTTTCAGCTTTCCAGAAGGGCTTTTAACAAAGGGCTCACATGACTTGCGTAAATGACTCACATGGAGGAGGGTCTGATTCCCTCCTGTTTATAGTTCTCGCTTCAAAATGAACTATAGGTCACTTTATCTTTTAGTTACTTTGTGGGCATGTGTGGAGATGGAGCCAATGACTGCGGGGTAAGTGATAATTCTTTACGATATATTTATTTTAAAAATGAAAAATAAATGCAGTGCCAATAGAATACCCCAAACTGAGCACATACTGGAGACAGAGCAGCTCTAGTGGCACCAGTACTGATTCAGGCCTGATCCCACAGTGTGGTCCTTACCATGCAAGAGCTGTCCTAGGCAGAGACTGTTGCAGTTTTTGGTCTCAAGGACTAATTCATTCCCTTTGCAAAAACCACCAGAGGATTCTCCAAATCCTCCACTGGGGTTTCTGTCAACATCTTCAGTGTCTGGGGGTAGAGAAGACTAGGGTGAGGAGTNTTACTATTGTCTTGCAGTTACTTGCTGCTCCTCTGAATTTTAATATTGCATTTAAAGCACTGCATTAATATATCATTATTTCCCAAGTTTTTCCCATCTCTCCCACTTCCTTTTGTTATAATACAGTAAAATACTGTATATACATCTACAGAATAGAGCTGCCTAAAAAGGCAATTTAACTATAGCTCCGCATTTTCTCACAGTTTGTGGAAAGTGTTATTCATTATCCAAAAAAATAATGTAGACAGATGGTAAAATCTGCCCCTAAACAAACTGCATATAAACAGTAGCTAGGAATAAAATTTGAAGACTTTAATTCCATGCCTCTATTCAATCATCTTTATGGTATCTGTTCAGGTAAAAGAAAATCCTACCACGTCCCTTCACTGCCTATGGCTACACAGATTAAGCACTCCCTTAGGGTACAACTGCAAAGACAGGTTTGTTTTTTTTTTCCAAAAGGAAGGGTTCATGTTTGGGAGGGACCCATAACTCTCTTCTGGACAAGTTCAGTTCACCCCATGACTTCACACAACCTTGTGGCAGTGAGAGCAATGCCACCTAGGCAGTGAAGCATGCAAGTCCCAAGGAAAGTTCCAAGGATTCTCCTGGGGGAAAGAAGCAGAGAACCTAGACTGTCTACATAAGGTGTGACTGCAGACAAGTGCTGACAAAGGAGGCAGAGACAAACCTGTCTTCTGCAGCTGGTAGTGGATGCTTTGGGGTCTGTGGAAAATGGACTTTCCCATGCTGTCATCCCCATTCTTCTTTGGGTGGAACACATCCAGGGAGTGAAGAGGGGCTGCTGTTCACAGAACACATCCTGTAATAAGGGCTGACATGACAGTTGCTGTGTCTTCCTGGTCTGTGAGTGCTGAAGAAGAATGTTATTTTCAGGCTTTGAAAGTGGCGCATGCAGGGATATCACTGTCGGAGCAGGAGGCGTCTGTGGCTTCACCTTTCACATCCCAAACCCCCAGCATAGCATGTGTGCCAGAGCTAATCAGGTAAGCATAGATTTTTGATTCCTATTTCATAAAGGAGGCTGTTCCCACTCCTCTCAAATACTGGTGTTGGGTGTTCCCACTAGGCCAGAACATGCATAGATAGAGAAAAATGTCTTTGACCTTAAAATTGCCGTTTGCCTGGTTCCCATCTGAAATTCCTTTAGGATATGTTAATTCCCTCAAAACAACAGGGCGAGGGCATTTACAGCTGAGGTCTTTGTCATTTCTTCAAAAGAAAGAGAAAAATGAACAGTGCTTCATAAAGCTGAATCAAACATCCACAAATCAACCTGTACACTGTTGTTGGGCCCTGCCTCTGATACTCTATGCACGCAGAACATTAGCATCTGTTATGCCAGGGTCCTGATTTTACTTACTGAGGTAGATGAATAACCAAGGAGAGTGCGTTACGCTCGTTGGATACTATATGTTCACTGCAGGAGGAGAGGACTTGTTAGTTTGAACTCACTGAGCAGCTGCTTGGCTTGGTATGTTTTTCCTCATATGGAGTTGTTACCCGCACTATTAATGTCAGCAGGAAAACTCGCTGGGGTAAATTGTAGTCTTGGGAACATAGATGAGTAAAATCAAGACCTTTTGCTTTCAGCAAGATTTCTGCAAGTGAAGATTTTACTTTAATTCATGCTAGATTTTATTTATTTCACCTCCCAGCAAGATAGTGGCAGAGACGCCTCTACTTGTGACACATGCCTTGTTTTTCAACAGTGTTTTGAGAGGACTGGCAACAGGAGCAGACCCATCACCTAATTGCTATCCTTTACTCATGTCTTCACACAGGGAAGGCCGCGCTGCCCTTGTCACTTCCTTCTGTATGTTCAAGTACATGGCACTGTACAGTATCATTCAGTACCTTGGTGTTCTCCTACTGTACTGGGTATGTCTTGGGAACTGGATGAGTTACTACTCCCTTGTAGGAGAAACATGGCATAAAAGCCACAATAAAACTAGGGTATGGAGCTTTACTTTTATGTGAGCTGCAGACTTCTGTGGCGTGATCATATGGTCCTCCTGTACCCTCAGGTGAAAACTGGAAAGATTCTTCCTATTAACTTCAAGCAGTGGGCTCAAGGTCCAAGCTGGGCAAAAAGAAGGCTGAGATACTGAACAGTATTTTGGATGACGGCATATGTCTGTGAAAAGGGAGAATCTGGCGTAAGCATATGCTGTTGCAATCTATACAGCATCTGAAGCATGAATTAGCTTGACAGTAAGCAAAATCTCCTAGAGTGCCTTAACCACTTTTGCATGGCTTCTTCCCAAATAGGGAGGAGGGCTTTGCATTCAGAAGTCACACAGCATTGAGAAACCACATCTCTTCAAATAGCTGTCTTTTTCCTGCATTGAGTGAACTGGAATGTTTGTTAGTCTGCACAATGCACAAAATGAGAGTATTCACTGCAGGCCCAATGATGACAAATCTATTGGCAGGGTGGTGGATTGTGTGGTCCCCTTATCTGCTGACTAACATTTCAGAACAAACAGCAGAGCAGTAACTCCATGAAAATAATACAGCCTTCTGAAGATGATGTAAACAAGCCCAAGGCAAATATCTGATTTGTGTTTTTTTTTCTTTGTGTTCCTCTTTTCAGCAACTAAACTCCTTTGGGAATTACCAATTTTTGTTCCAAGATCTGGCTATTACCACTGTAATTGGTGTGACAAGTAAGCCCCTTAGTCATGCTATGGGTTAATGAGAAAATTATCTCAAATATTTTTCATCTCCTTGGAAATGCATAATCCGATGTACAGAAATGAAGAAAAGAGAGAGACTACATAGAGTACAGGATGTTTAGATTAGTAGAGGAGGTGTCTTGTTTGAGAAAAGCTCTGAAATGAGATAGGTAATTCTTAGTGATGCATTTACTGAACATATAGGTTGTTGATAACTGGGATGTTGTCTCTAGAAGGAACTAAACCAGACCTAATGGAGTGGAAAGTCTGTTAAGGTTTTTACCTGTTGACTTAGGAAGGCAGATCAAGAAGATACCTAAGGATCCATGCCCAAATAAAAAAGTGTAGGGATCAACTGTTTGGAGTCCCACTCATATTTGAAGCTGTGTAGGGCAGGAGGTATGAGAGGAAAGAGATATGGAAATGGGGAGGAAGGAAATGGCAGATGTCAGATACTACAGATGAAGGAAGTTGTAAGCCAAGAGTAAGAGAGGAAACCAGTGCTGGAGGGGAAAGAGAAAGATGGGGTTGTTGAGACAGAGTAAATGCAGGGAGAGGGAGGTTTAGAAGTGCAAGGGCAGGGGCATGAAAAGCATATAGCAAAACCACATAGCTTGTCTTCCATCCCTGCTGGAACACAGACAACTGGAAAAGGCCTTGATTAAATCAAGCCTAAAAGGGTCAGCCACAATACCAAGTGCCAAAAGCTACCTTGCTGTAAGCAGCCCATTTGGAACACTGCATCAAAGCTTTCTGTGGATAACTTTGTTAAACCTAAGAACAGAGGAAAACCTGGTGGGTCAGCTAATGCAGTCCTCCCCCAGCTCAAATAACCAGGCACTAGGTGCTTAGTCTGGGAGGATACATAGAACATGGGCAACAGAAAATCCCACACCAGATTTGACAAGTGATGGAAAGAGAACGGGAGCACTTGAGCATATCTTTATATCCTTAGGCCTGACAGTAGACAAATAAAATAAAAAGCCAACAGTTTATTTTCCAAGAATGTGTCATGATAGTCAGATAACATTAATTAACCTCTTCTGTGGCCAATAAGATTTTGTAAAAAAATAACTCTGTGTTGTGTACTTGACATAGTATTTGTATGTATTATAAAGAACATTATAGACTGTAAAAGTGCTGGCCGTTGATAACAGTAATACACGACAGCACTGCTTGTATTAGTAACATGTCTGTGCATGTCTCAGTGAGTTTCACAGGTGCCTATCCAAAGCTGGTTCCCTACAGGCCTCCTAGCCAACTCGTTTCACCCCCATTGCTGCTCTCTGTTGTACTTAACATCGTCTTCAGCCTCAGCATGCAGATTTTTGGGTTTTTGGTGGTTCAGGAGCAGCCTTGGTATTCCAAGACTAATATACACAGGTAGGTCGCCTTCTTGGGACTCTGGGTGACAGAGGGCAGACCTAGTGGGGGAGGTCTTCATGTTACTATTGATCAGCTTAACTACGGACCTGATCAGCAGCTGCAGGCAGACCCTATGCTTTTCCACAGGGTGCAAACAGGTTAAGCAGTGTTGTCGGCAGGTGGCTAAGCTCTCCGGCAAGTCTGCTGTGCAGCACAGTGCATGTGGTGGGAATGCTTCTGTTGAGCACAAAGAGGAGTATTTGCTTGCAGGGAAGACCAGGATATCCAAGTGGGTTTGAGCTCAGGCTCTGGCAAGTTCAGCAAGCTCAACCCAGTGGGTAAGATTGAGGACATAATTGCCAATAACCTACATCCTTGTGGCAGCAGGAGCAAATCATGGCTGTGAGGAAGGATTCCTGATAGTGGTAGTGGAAGCCAGGAGAAATAAACAGTGATCATTTGCTGACCAGTGTGATGCTATTTTTCAGTGCCTGCCTCCCAGTGAACAACCACATGGAGAATTCTTCCTCTGTTTCCAGCCTGGGGCTCCATGGGATGAGAGATGAAGCCCTTGAGCAAACAGATAATGGCTACAAAAGCTATGAAAACACCACAGTGTGGTTGCTAAGTACCATCAACTGCCTCATTGTAGCACTAGTGTTTTCCAAGGGAAAGCCCTTCAGGCAACCCATCTACACAAATTGTAAGTATGGGGAGAGAGGGAGGGATCTGTGAGTAAGTCAGTTTAGGAGGTCAGTTCACTGGGGAAAAATTAAAACTTGACCAAAGTGATGCCAGACAAAAAAGCAGGAACCCAGTATTACATTTCTAAATTACTAAAGGCTGCCTTTTCAGAAGTTGTAGTGCCAGTGGCATCCTGTGACCAGGAGCTCTCTGAGCTGGGCCCACACTTTGTGCTTTTTATACCGCAAAAAGTTTGGTCCTGGCATTTGGATTTCTGAAACTGACAAATGGAGTTTGATAAAAACTTCTAAGGAGTAGCAGGAAGGTGGTGTTGCCTGGCAGAAACAGCATGTTACTTAAGGCAGCCTGAATGAGACATCTCAAGAAGAGCCAGAATTGGGTGGTCTCATGCTGCTTTAGCCTTTAGAATAACTCTGGAAGAACCCTATGCCTGTCTCCCCAAAGCATGCTGATTGAGCAATATTTGTGAAAACTCATGTTCAGAGCATTCTTTTGAGCCCCTCTCAGAAGAAAACATGCAATGATGTCTGCGCATTTGCAGAGGCCCTGTTTCCTGTTCTGGAACCAGAGACGTTTAGCATTCACTAACTCTGTGACCAGTAACTTCTTTAAAGAAGAAACATCAAAGGAGGCAATAACTTGAAGGAGCTGTAGTGAAGACTAGTGGGTCTGTTCTGCCTCTAAAAGACTATCGTGTGAAGGGAAGATGAGCACAAGTGATTGTGGCGGATCTGTAAGTTGCAGTGAGGCAAAGGAGAGATGTTCTTTGTGGGACAAATCCTGCATCTGTCTCTTAGGCAAAGCTCTGTTCAGTTGGTTTTTGGCTGAAGAGTTAAATTAATTTTTCAGGTTTCATGGCTTTGCTGTTTTGTTATAGTAATAGTGAGGAGGGGACATTCTTCCCAGATAGCAGAAGAGTGGGTCATCAGTCTCCCAGAATCGGGCAAAACCAGAGTATGTGGCTGAGGGGTGAAGCTTGGTGCATGCCAGCTGAAGAGAAAATTAATTTACTCATCTGGACTATTTGCCTATGGATGGGGAGGGCAAGAGATTCTCCATTATTTAAACTATTTAAATTTTGATCGAGAGCAAAGTGTTGGTATCAGTGAAATTGAGGGCAGAGTTCCTAATCCAATCAATAAGAGCAAGACTACATCCTGGACATTTTTCTGAATGACAGGAGACACTGAGCTCAGAGTGAGACTCACTGGAAGGTTCTAAGGCTTCTCAGATGTGAGAGGTCAGATTGAATGTTCAAAATACTCTTTTGGCGTTTTAAATCCGGCTTGTCCCAGCCTCCCATGTATCTACTTGACTGAGTAGAGCTGGGGTTTTACTCTGTTCATTTTTCTGTTGCTAAAGTTCCTTCCTGTCTCATGGATATTTTTTTTTTTGACTGTTTGACACAGAAAAATTTTACAATCTTCCGTAGTAAAGGCAAGCTGCTCATAAACCTATTATTTTATTTGTTTGTTTTTGTCCCTTCAGATATATTCATACTGGTGCTCATAGGGCAGCTGGGCATTTGCCTCTTCTTTGTGTTTGCTGATATTGATGGTCTCTACTCTAAGATGGATGTGAGTATTATTCCAAGGTGGATTTTCTTTCTACTGCCACTCCCATTATAAGTGCACTGGGATTGTTTTTAATAAAAGGCATGGAGTTTTGCAGGGATACATTGCACCTCTAAAGACAAATAAGATTTAAAGAGTTGGATTTTAGATTATGGGATTAAAGAACCTTCTGGAGATACAGTAGCTGCAAACTCACATCTGTGCATTCTGACACCTGGACATCTACCCATGTACGTTTGATTGTTTAAGCGCATTGTCCCTGCAACAGAACAGACATCACTAAGTTTACCGTTTTTGGTATAATGGTGGTTTGATAGTTGTGAAGCCAAGAGAAGAAAGGGACTAGGCTCTGCAAGTTTAAACTAAAGGACCATGCACTTGTTTTTCTCAGGCTCTGCTACTCTGCACACAGATTGTCTTGCAAAGATCTGCCAGTTGGCACTTACAGCAGCATTCAGTCCCCAGTATTTTCAGGCTCCCTGATTAAATTTCAGACAGCCTGCAGTTTCTCCTGAAGCAGCATTTGTGTTTAGAACAGTTATAGAGAAAGACTAGAGGGGCTGTCATGACAATAGAGGATCTATCTTGATCCCTGATAAATAAATACCAGTAGGGCTTGGCTTATTTAGTCTGGCAGAACGCAATCTGGGAGTTGCCTTACACAAATCCATCCTAGGGGAAATGCAAGGGAAGGATAAGATCTACATCAGCTGTAGGACAGAGTTGTCAGTGGACCTGGCAATTAGCATGTGGAGGCTGGGAGATATTAACCTCCTCCAATGTGACGCTTTCAGAGCCTTGTAGTAGCAGTCACAGGAACAAAAAACCAAAGGCAACCCACAGCTATTTTTTCAGTACATTTATAATCACAACGATGAAGTGTGGTGGCTTTGGAAAACAAGTACTGAACAAAATTCTGCTTCGAATCCTGTATCTTTGTGTGACAGTTAGCAAGTGGATTTAGAAATGGAAATAATGAAACACTGAAAGAGAAACATAGAAGAGGAATGGACCTGGATTTTGAATGCCAAGCAACCTAGCTAAAGCTATCTCACCGTGTAACTTCCCAGAGCAGTGGCTCAGCAGGCAGACCCAGTTAAAGAATCTGCCACGAGATGGCACTTTAAGTCTTAGTCCTGTTGTGGACTGTGGCAACACAGGGCATTGTCAGCACTGCAGCTGTGAAGGGGCTAAAATGCCTTTGGGGAGAAGTGCAAAACTCACAGGCTGTCTGGAGGAATACACTGGATTTGCTGAGAAAAGGAGGGACTGGCAATAAGGAACTCTGCAGTATCCTAGCCCTGGAGAAACTGCTGACGCAACTTTTGCATCTGAGCTGTATCTCCACAATAAGTTGAGCTACAGCCAGAAAGCCAGTGCTGCCAGCTGTGGGAAGCTGGAGCTGGGTTTGGAGCTAAAATACTCAGACTTTAAACTATTTATATTAGAAAGAAAGGAAGCATTTAGACTGGATTACTGCTTTCTCTGCTGCTTAAGTTTAAAAGCATCTTCATCAATAATTCCTCAAGACAAGTAGCAATATTGGCTCATCAGCAGTATACAGCCAGTGTGGGATTCTGGTTTTTGATGACATGAACCTGGTGAAGGGTCTAGAGAACAGAACAGTCCAGTGAGGAGTGGCTGAGGGAACTGGGGTTGTTTAGTCTGGAGAAAAGGAGGCTGAAGGGAGACCTTATCGCTCCCTATAACTACCTGAAAGGAGGTTGTAGCGAGGCGGGTGTTGGTCTCTATTCCTGAGTAACAAGTGATAGGACAAGAGGAAATGGCCTCAAGTTGCACCAGGGAAGGTTTAGATTGGTCATTAGGCAAAATTTCTTCACTGAAAGGGTTATCAAGCACTGGAACAGGCTGGCCAGGGAAGTGGTTAAGTGACCATCTCTGGAGGTATTTAAAAGATCTGGTGTAGGCGTGGTGCTTATAGACATGGTTTAGTAGTGGAGTTGGTAGTGTTACATTTACAGTTGGACTCAGTGATCTTAAGGGTCTTTTCCAACCTAAATGCATCTATGATTCTATGGCATAAGCTCCCACCAGTGTCTAGTGCATGCACATGTTGAACAGCTTCCTCTGCTTTTTTCCCAGCTCGTCTGCACCCCTACCATGTGGCGGATCTCCATAGTGATAATGCTTGGAGTCACACTTGCTGTGTCCTTCCTTGTCGAGGTGAGCATGCTTCATTGAATGTACCTGTCAGCACTAATTGGAGAGATGGAAGGATCAGGTCTCTTTTTCCCTCCTCCTCAGCCCAGCTTGGGAATATCTAGTAACGCAGGAGCCATTGCTGCTACCTTGCCCTTATTCTCTTTCCTCAAACCCCCACACCTGAATGATCAGATATAAGGGAAAGCAAGGCCCAGACACCTTTTCCTTCCTCTGGTGAGTGGGATGTATCAGGCTTTGCCCCAGGCTGGAAAAATATGGGCAGTCTTTGTTGTTTTCTACTCAGATCCTGAAGATTGTCAGGAAGAGCTGGTCCCAGTTTTCTAGTGGAGAGCTCTGGTGGAGCTGGTATGAGAAGTAGTCAGTAAAAGGCTATTTAAGGGATGTGGATGAGCAGGACAGGGTGGGAGGTCTGGATCTCCACTACTTGCCCCATGTGTGTCCTATGGATGAAGAAGGAAAACTGCTGTCCAGGTCCTCCAGAATCTTCCTTTTGCTCTTGCTTTTACAGGAAGCTGTCATCGAGAACAGACCCTTATGGTTGCTTCTGAAAAAGACCTTCCGGTACCACTCAAAGAGCAATTACAAGAGGCTGCAGCGGGTGTTAGAGCAGGACTCAGCCTGGCCACCTGTGAATGAAACCTTCTTCTCAGATTCTGTGACAATATCAGTAGAGGGAAATATGGGAGGCCATAGCAATCCAACATTTGACAGCAATGAGGATGCACTCTGAAGGAAACTGGAGAGGATGCATGTCCAGGACAGTTTCAGTTGGCTGTAGGAGGACTATCTCAGAGACATAAGAAGAAGGACTGACTCCAGACAGCCCCCTTATTCTAACACTAACCAGCTCTGGCTCATTTTTAAATTAACTGGAAGCACAAAAGCTGGCTGCAGTAGCATAAAGCCACAACAATGTTTCTCCTGTCCCCTTGCCCATGTATGAATGGCTGCCAGCTGTAAATAGAACAGCTTGCTGAACACTGGCAAAGTATTCATGGTTGAAATACTCCATTGCTGCATCCCTCTCCTCCTGCTTTATGCAGTTCATAGAGGTGGGGGCTCCTCCGAATGAGAAGTGGCCAAGTCAGATACCATTACTCTGGTGAGATCCCCTTCAAGAAAACAAGTAGAACTTTCTCCTGATAGAGGCTGCTCAGCATAGGCTAGTCCTGGGATTCCTATAGCTCCTGGGGTTTCAGGTACTGCTACCTCGTGTCTGGCATTTTTGAAACTTTTTTTCCCCTTCTGGCAACACTTGACTTTCTGGAGCTGGAAGGAGCTGCAAATAGCCAAAGCCTTCTAGAAGCATCCACTCCCAGCACCATTATGCTCTTTCTGCAATGGGAACAATGCAGAGCTCTGTTGATAGCTTATTCCTACCAGGCAACCTGTTTGCCCTCTTCTCAATTTAAAATATGTGGTACTTGCTGGGTGAAAAAATTCCATTGACCTACAGAGCATAATGATTTCATTGTTTAACAGTTCTTTTTTGAGGGACGTATTTGTTTGGAATATTCATTTTTTAAAAGTAGAAACACATGATAATTGCAAATTACGATCTCATTCTGTGGGTCTACAAGGACATCCTGTCCCTTGTGGTATGAGCTTGCTCTACTAGAGCGGATGCTGCACAGCGGGGCTGCTGCCTCACATCAGCTGCTGGTTTACCAGTGCCAAAAGAAGCAGATATTGAAGGGGTTACTGCCTCAAAGCCCCTGTGTTCTGCTCCCTCACCACTGGTGGAACATTAGAGGTCCCAGTACACATCCCAGTGCTCGGCTGGTCCCCTCAGACTTGGATTGGGAATGTATTAACAGTCAGGATGAAGAATAAGCAAAAATAAAACAAGTGTGTTTAGGACTCAGGTCTGCATTTTGCATTTTGAGGGTCTCTCTAATTTGAAAGGATCTTGTATTTCTGAAATCAAGATGACAACAAGCAGCTTCCACCTTCAGTCTGTCTGCCAGGCACTTGCCATGCTCCTTTTGCCCGTCCTCACTTGTGCGTGCAGGAGAGGCAGATGCGATGTAGGCACTCAGTTCTGCCTGAGCAGAATTTGCTGCTTGGCACTCCCAGCTTGTAACATTGACAGAAGAGTAGAGAAATAGAAATGAAACTTAGCCACTTAATGAAAAGAGTTGTTTTTCTAGGGTTATTATAGGGGTGTTTTGCAAGTTCTGAGGCTTCATAAGGGCATATTGACAGCCCTGGATGTGACTTCTACAGTCCCTGTCTGCAGTCCAGGCTATCCAAACAGCTGAAGAATCCCCTAGAAGACTGAAGCTCCAGGCTCACTTTCTCCTTTTGTGACTGGCAGTGGGCACCAGTTGGAAAGACCCCCAGTGATCTTTGCCAGCAGACACTGTCCATCCTGGTTAGCTTTCTACAACCGAATCAAAGGGGCAGACTCCCTGGAGCACAACCAGTCCACTGAGCCATGCAGCCACTCTGAACAGTTAATTTCAAAATTTGATTTTCCTTGTGAAATACACTTGTCCTAGTTAATAAAAAAAGAAAATACCTTTTATTTTTGTCCTTCTCATTTATTTATTACTTGTTTACCTTGATACAGTCATCACAGCTTTTGACTACTCAGCACTCTAGAGCTCAGCCTGCTTGGCAGCACACACAACAAAAGAAGGAACAAATGCAGACCCTCACTAATAATAGCTGTGCAGTGATACCAACAAGCCAGAACCTTTTTCAATGCATACCAGCTTTCCATTCACATAGCACCTTTTTTCTAAGGAATTTGATGCACAGCACAGCTCTTTGGGAGAATTACAGAAGAGGCTGTGGAGACAAAGTACCTGTCAAGGGTCAACCAAGAAAGGAAAGCACAAATAGCTGCTACCTGGACCACCCAGTTCAAGGAAAGGGAACAGAGAATTCAGTTACCATATATTGTGGGTGTCTGGTGCCAACAGCTGAATTTAGAGGACTCATTACTTGCTCTTATGGCCTCTATAAAGTCTTAATGTTGGAAAAGTAGTCCTAGAGTACTCTGCACTAATATCCCTCACCAGACAGTGCTTAACCCCTCCTCTGCTGCCTTTCTCTGGTTTGTGGGCAGGAGGGGCATACTGTGCTGCATGATAGTTCAGTGCACCATGGGCTGATTGCCAAATGCATACAACATGGCAACACTCAAACAGACCGTCAGCCAAGCCAGGCTGTGCAAATTTTTTTCCTGGTTGGATATCAACAGTGGGGACACAATTCCTATTCTAACCAAACGTCCTGTGTGTGTGAAATACAAAGTGTATTTGTCCCTCCTTTGGGGTGCCTTGTTTTCACAGTGTCCCTTGTGGTTGGTGACCACTGGAGGTGCTTGTCACTGACATAGCTTTGATTACTAGGTATAGGTCACTGTAGGCAAAAGGGATTCAGGAAACATCCACCTGTATGTCTTGTTTAAATCTAATTAATAAATCTCTGGTACTTCCTAGCTGATTACCAGACAGGGTTAGAATACAAACTTCCCACTTTACTGTGTAATTGTCCCAGCTTCTCACCTAGGCCACATGATAGATCACTTCAGGTAAAAAGAGCATCCTATTTCAGGAAGAGAGTGAGTGTGATGGGTTTGCCCTTGGCTGGGGGTCAAATCACACACCCACTCACACAATGCCCCCCCCCACCACCACCCGAGCATAGGGGAGAGAATTAAAGTGGTAAAGGGTAAAAAGGACTCGTGGGTTGAGATAAGAACAATTTAATAATTAAACTACAATAATATTGAAAATAATACTATATGCAAATATACAAATGAGTGATACACAGTGATACTGCCCCCCCCNAAGCTAAAGCATAAACATCACTTTTTATCAGCTTTTTTCTGAGCACAAATCCAAAACACAGCCTCTTGCTAGCTATTATGAAGAAAGTTAACTCTGTCTCAGCTTTAACCCAGGACAGTGAGGCTGGAGAGAGAAAGAGGATACCAGGAGATCATAACAGGCTCTTTCTCCTGAATGTACAGATTACTTGGGAGGTGCTGAAAGAAGTGCTTTGGACCTGGGAAGCAGTTCAGAGAACAAGAGGCACATTCCATTTCTGTCTTACTCCCCCCTTGCACCCCACCCCAGGCCAGGTAAATGTTATTCGATAGCACTCCAAGCCATGAAAACCAGCAATGCTCCCTCAGCCATTGTTCACTAAACAAAGTTTTACTACTGCACACAACCACCATGCACATGCCAGCCAGTGTCTAACAGCAACTCTGAGCAGAACTTCCTGTTGCTGTAAAGCAGCAGAGCTCTGCTGAGGTCACAGGTACTGCACCCCTGGGCACAGGCTTCTGTTCCTTGCACTGAACCTCCATCCTGCCACTCTGTTCCCCCTTGTGATCACCTTTCCACAGAGCTCACTGCCCACTCACTGCTGTCTTACACAAGATCCTCAAGCTGCTTCTCACAATGGTCTATTACTGTTCCTGTTAAATCTTTACAGCCTCTAAGAGCACAAGTCGTACGGGATGACCCCATTCTTCCGATACAGACTGTAGGGCAAGAATGTGGCCATGCTGGCCTATGGCTTGAGTCCAAGGCTCTGAGCAAGACAGGCATTCATCAACTGGACCAGTCTTTCTGCCCCTGTGGCTGGGTTGTTTTGAGGTTAGGCAAGCATACAATTCAGGGAAGAACATGAAGGCATGTGGAACTACCCATCGAAGGCTTGGTGGCCACATCCTGGTGACCAAGGGTACCTCTGAAGGGCTGAAGGCACCATGGTACTGTCTCCAAAATCTGGGGTTGTTGGTATTGCACATGCCATGGGCTGATGATTGTCTTCCTCTGCATGGAAGTTCTGCCACAGGGAAAGGGCCCTGAACACTGACAGGATCCTCAGGAGAAATGGAGAACATCTCCAGGAACAGAACGGAAATGAGGGATGTCACATAAGCATCCCTGATTCAATTCAGGCTTTCTTTAGGCAGTTCAAAATTACAATGCTTCTTAAAAAAAAAGAAAAATATGTATTTTTCCAGGGCCACCCTGATTTTTTGGGATTCTTCAGTGTTTGGGCCATCTCTGCTGTTTCATGGACACAACTGCAGCTGGCAAAACCCCCAAAGATGGACCTGGTTGGACTATGCAGAGCCAGCCCCAGGTAGATTTAGGGTGCACCAAAGTGACAAGTGCTCTTTGGTCATCCTAGGGCCAGACAGCCTGGCCTCTCCTTCTTCTGTTTCAAAGAGAAGAAACATGGATAAATGCTTTTATTTCCTTAGTAGTCTGCCTAGTGAAAGGTGCTTCTCTCAGTTGTTGGAGCTCTTTCCAGGATGGAGCTGGGTGTTATTCTCTCTTCCACCTGGGGAAAGGAGAATTTGGAAGAATTTCTGATTTGCCATCACTGGGGAAATACACAGCGTACAAAGACTGTGTCTCTTTATCGAGTTTAAATCCCCTGGTGTCATCAGTGATAGAGAATTTCTTCCCTGTGGCTGAACCACAAAAGGGTCTAAGGGTCTGAGCAAGCTCAGAGACATTGCCTCTATTCACACAAACATATACTTTTTTTCCAGGGCAATAACACAGTACATCTTTCCTGCCTGGATAAATGGTTGTTTTCAGACTTTGTGACAGGAACAGAATGAGGGGAGACAGTGCCATTTCAGGTTAATGCCTGAAAAATGTCTCTGGCAACACTGAGGCCTGTGACATGAGAGACTGGAGGATGGACATGAGAGACTCCCAAGACTGCCTGCGGCTGCTGTCCCTGTCAGGGGGACTGGTTGGAGCCCCCATCTCTCCCTGCCTTGCAGGGGTTCACGCTGCACATTGTTCAAGGGTCCTTGTCACCCATCTGGACTTATCCAGACGAGTCATCCAGCCCCATTGCTCCTTCCTTGTAACTCAGGCAGAATTTGAACCAAAGCTTGTGTTTGGGGTGATGCCCAGAGCTAGTGGGGAAGTTCAGACCAGATCCACGCCTGAAAACCACTGCTCAACGTGCCCCTCTACCCCACTGAAACCAAGCCCAGGCCCAGACACTGTGATCTCCCCAGAGCAGATGCTTCTCTCTGACCCTGGAGGTGGTCCTCAGCACTAGGGGGGCTGCTCCGGGGTCAGCTCTGTGTGGGACTGCAGCACTCCCCCACCCTTCTCCTTGCCATGTGCCTCAGTTTCCCTCTGAGCTCTGTGCAGAGCCATCCTCCCCTCAGAAGGTCGCAGGCACCCTCCCTCCCTTGGCCACCAGAGCTCTGTTCCAGCCTGTCCCATCCCAGTGAGCGCAGTGAAACCAGGAGGCAGAGAAACATGCATCTTACATAAGCCAGGCATTTAAGGGCTTTACACGTGAGAGTGGATTTTCCTAGTGGTGGGGGGTGAAGCCTAATAAGAAGCATGAGCACTGTGAGCCTTTCCGAGGCAGCGGAAAGAACCATGGTGAGAGCTGGCTTTAACACTGGCCTGAGTTCAAGACAGTGACTGTGTTCAACATTGCTTGTCTGCACCAACAAGGACATCCAGGACTGAAAACAACGTGGTCAGATGGAGGAAAGGCTTTGGAAGGATCACTGTGTGCTCCTCAACAAGGGTGAAGAAAATGAGCTGGTAAGGAGTGCGGGACCGCGCCGGGTTTTGCTTTCCTTGTGTGCGTCTTTTCCCACATGCCCATTTTGGACGTGCTTCCGCTGCTTCTTCACCTTCACTCCCCATTCGGGCATTGTCTCTTCAGCAGACCTTGGTGAAAGCAAACCCCTGGATCAGTCCTTGCTGGCTTTGAGATTGATTTTTGCAAAATAAGGGCTAAGTGAGGAACATACTATTTCAGTTCAGAGGCATGAAATATGGAAGAGACCTCTTTGCCCACCAGAAATCATCTGTCCAGGGAGCAGTGTCCCTTTCCCCACTGTCTGTTCTGTTGTCTTTTCCACCCTAACTGGGAGGATCCCCTTTCCCTTACTGGGTCATCATGTATCAGAAAGCAAGTCATAGGGAAAGTGCTTACAAATAAGTTTTATCCTGAACAATTATCTGGAGCAGGGAATAAATCACTTCCAGACTGTAAGGGGCTTTACTGCTTAGCAGGTCTAGGAAGACTGGGCAGATGACCAAAGTCTATCACAACTCACATGGCAGGGATCCTTTGTTTTTCAGCCTTTTAGCAGCCACTTTATCCTTACAAGGCTTTTAAATTAATGTTAATTGAATCTAGTTTCTGTCTTTGATTGTGATTGATTATTGATTACATGCAGCTGTCTGGAAGGGCTGCACTAAGTGAGTGCTTTGCAAACACAGTGAGTTGGAAACTCTTCCTCTACCTGCTAACCTGGAGTGATTAGAGAATCCAGTGACAGTGGGAATAAGACTTTCTCCTCCAGCTGTCTGTGCAGGGAACAATTGTAATCCACATAGTTCCAGTGCACCAGATGGGCACAGAAGTAGATGCCTCTGCACAGGTGTAAAATATAGCCCTGTCGCTCAGTATTTGCTAGGGATATGTATGTGCTGCGTGCACTGGAAGGACAGCAGCATGCTCCCCCCGGGCAGGAGTCTCTGTCCTCTGCAAACAGAGCCTGCTAGCAGGTGCTTCCCAGCATCTCCGGTGTCAATGTTTGCCCAGCACTGAGAAAGTGCCATGGGAACGCAGGTGCTGAGGGCATGCCCAGGTGGGAGAGATTTTGCCCTGCAGAGCACAGCTGTGCCTCTGCAGCAGGATCGCTCACAGGTCTACTAATACCAGTGGGGCTTCCCTCTCCCTGGCTGCTTCTAGTAAATTCCTGCTGGGATTTGTTTCTGCTTATGGGTGCTTGTTTTAGACTGGGGAGCTCAGGCCAGCCCCAGCAGCCTGGATCCAGTGAAAAAAATGAAAACTCTGCTGTGGGGGACAGGTAAGGAGCCAGCTAGGGATCACCTGTGTCATGCTGATTGCTACAGACTGTCCTTCAGGGCGTCACTAGGTGGTGTGTGGAGATGGCCCTCAGTGGGTGCCTCTCCTCACGTAAGGAGCAATGGGGATGGCACCTCCCTGAGGAGGATGGAGTGCCTGGAGGGATGGATGGGTGGAGTGAGGCTGTTGCCACAAGCAGCCTTTTAGCTGGGAGCCTGTGCACCTCAGCTGAGCTGCACCCCCTCCCAGCAGGCACCTCCCTGGCCCCGTCCGGCCTGTGGCCACAGCCCGGCTGGCTGAGAAGGGCCCTGGCTCTGCCCGGGTGCTGCTGGCGGCCTGCCTTGTGCAAGGCTGCCTGCCTCAGGCTGAGTGGGGTTTTTCGTAACACATCTTCCTCCTGTCCTGTTTGCCTGAGCCGCCTCGCTTCCAGGTACTGCACTGCTCAGAAATCCCTTCTTCCCGCAGACAGGCTCAGTGGGGGAAATCAGCCGTGAACGTGGGCTCCCTCAGCGCTTCCTCCTCAGCACTGTGAGAACACCCGCTGCGACTTCTCTGGGAACAGGCCGTGCACCAGCACAGGCTGCCTTTGTGCCTCGCCCGTGCAGAGCAATCCCGTTGATCAGCCACATGTTGCAGCTGTACAGGGACTGACCGTACCAGCTGAGGCCATCTTGCTGTCCCATGGGCCTTGGGCTCATTCCCAGGACAGAGAGGCTGCGTTCCCACGTGGCCCCATGCTGGTGCTGTGGTGGGAACCAGGCGAGACCCAGCTGAGGCCCTGTGGGAGAGGGCACCCCCCAGCACTCTGGATGTCAGGAGCTCACTGCACCACTTACTTAAACCAGCCCTTTTAGATGTGCACAGTGTACTGGTATTGGTTATGTCCCATCATGTCCAATGCATTTTTGGGTTCCTCGGTTGCTGTACCAGAGTCTCACTTGCTGGCAGCAGCCCATGTTTGGCTCACCCTAGAAATCCCTGAATGCTCTCGCTGGGCTAGTCCTGGCCGCGCCCTCACCCAGCCCTAATGCCACAGCTCTTCCCCAGCCTTCCCCCCACCTTTGGCTGCAGATGTGATCCTCTCCGGTCCCTGGGGGGTGATGGATGAGTTGTGGTCCCACGTACCTCCTATCGTCCCAGCCACCCCTGTAGCAGGCTCCCTATTTTCCAGGCTTGCATTTGGAGTGTGTTTATAAAAATCCTGCTGTGAAAAAGCAAACAAATGAAAATCTGCTTGAGTTTCCTTAGATGTGGACACTGGTTTGTCCTCCCACCCTGAAAACACCATTTGTAGTTATTGATTTAAACTTCATTGGCCTCTGAAGGAATAATATTTTGTATACAGCAGGGCTGCACACCAAAAAACTACAGAGCTTGTTTGAAATGGATTTTGCTAACCTGGTATAAGGGCTGCATAATTATCTGTATTTCAGTAGAGCTGCATTGATTTAAGCTTCGTTTATGTTGATTATGATCAGAGTTCAGATAAATCAAGTCAATTGCTCTCTTCAATCTAAATAGGTGCTTACTCCACTGCCTTTAAATCACTTGAAAATTATATTTGAAGTTGAACCAGTACACTTGTTTGTGCAAGCCCTCTCCAAGGAGCTCTGCTTTGTTACAAACTCTATACCGTAACGCACCAGCAGTCCTTCTGGCACTTCTCTGGCATATATTTCAGCTGTGTGATTTCCTCATTCGTATTCTTTTTTTATAGTTTAAAACACAATTTCCTCCTCTTCTCAACTACATAAGTCATGTCAATAGGTTACACTATCCTACCATATTGTGTACTTCAGCTGGCAAGCTATTCTGGTAAAACATTTAGTGTAGTCACAAGCAGATGTACAAGAACATTTCCTTTTACTTAATACCTCTGCCTACGTCTGCAGGGTCACTTAATACCTCCTCGGGGGCTGGTGTGTCACGTACTCCCTGCCCTGTGGGTGGGTGGGTAGTTGTTATCTGTGGTCTTGCTGGAAGTCTCACCTTGGTGATGGCACAGGATTGCTCCTGCAGCTCCTTGCATGAGCCTGTCCTGCTGCACCCACGAGCAGTGGGTGGCTGGCAGCATCTGTGCTGATGCTGGGGTGATGGACCAGGGCACAGGCAGGGCAGCACTGCAGCAGCTCGCCTGCCATGCCGCTGCTTCCTCTGCTTGCTCCTGAGCATGGGCACTCTCCTGACCTCGCCATGAGCCCTAGGGTGAAGTCGCAGGGATTGCCTGGAGCTGGGCTTTTTGGAGTGAGGAAGAGAGCTGAGAGGTGGCTGGTAAGTGCCCTGTATAGGGAAGCAAATTGATCACTGCAGCAGGAATGGAGACACTTGATGAAGAACAATTGTTTGGTTTTTGTTTTTTTCCAGCAGTAGATGCAACACACAAAAATTTTTTTCTTCTAGGTTTTCATTTCAGCCTTAAAACAAAATTCTTTTCCCAAATAAACTTTTATACAATCTACCATAGCATGGGTGGCACAAAGCAAGCCCTGTGGCAGGGTCTGCCTGGGTTTCTGCCTGTGGGAAGCAGAAAGGGACAGACACATGGCTGCTGAGGGGGTGGGTGCAGGGCCAGGGTGGCACATGCCACAGCTGCTGTCTCAGTGCTGTGAGAGCTGGGACCAGGCTGGGTGTGGGTGACACGTCCAAAGCGTTGGCATCTCTGGATCCTATGAGCCACCAGCTGTGGATGGACTGTCTCCCCCCTTCCCTCATGACCTGCTGTGAAGGCTGGATCCAGTTACACTACAGGCATGAAAGTTATTGTTATCTCCATGGGCAAGTTTAAAGCAAACCAAAGTGTACAAAAATCCAAAGTTCTTCTCTAGGGGAAGAAGTAAAGCTATGGACTTACCACCCTCCTTCACAGACAATGGAGCATAGAATAGATGAGTATTGGGGTATCACAATGAAAGGGCACATAGGGAGGATGAGAGAGAACCTGGAGAATAAATTGGAGGAAAAGAGCGTACAGAGTAAAAAGAGCCCTTCCTTATTTGTTTTCAAGATAAGGGGTACATGGTGGAAGATAACACACCAGTAGATGTGGTACGTGGTACCTGAGAGGAGTTGCTTGGGGCTTGGCACTTTTCTGTACCTCTGCAGCAAGCTGTATTTCAGCAGTTAGCACTGAGTTTGCATGGAGACATCTCTTTGGTGGCAGGCAGGGCTGTTTGGTGCTAGCACTGCAGAGACAGGTGTTACCATGGTGGGTCAGCTGCAGTCTTGATGGCAAAAGCTTGAGACTGGTGCTAATTAATACAGATGATGTGAGAATGCTCCTCTGCCAGCAGCAGCCCAGCAGCATCATCCTTTCAGCAGCTCTGCTGTATGCTTGACTACATCTTATCAATCAGCAAACTCTCATTTCCAAAAATGACCTTGAGCAGTTATGAGGGAGGGCTTCAGTCACCAGCCTTTCTATTCAATAAGCTTGGGCGTCCTGATGAACAAACACCAAGGGCAAACTTGTTAACAAAGAGTGCTTTCTCTTTGCTTTGCAGGAGATATTTGGTTACAAAACCCAAGGCTGCCGAAAGGCTTTGTGCGTTGCTGGATACATCTTGTCCTGTGGGGCTCTGCTGCTGCTGTTTTACTGGAGACCAGAGTGGGACGTGTGGGCAAACTGCATCCGCTGCAGCTTGGAAGAAGCGGATGTTGTTCTGCTCAGAACAACGGTAGGTGAACCCTCCTGACTCATTGTTATTTGCAAAACCGAGTGCTTTCACAGGTCAGGCAGCTTCTCTGTCTTCATCTGCATGATGTAGCAGCTTAATAACACTTTCCACGTTTGGAAGTGGAGTGGCAGGGATAAATGAAGCTTCAGAGGACTAATGATTTTTATTTGCTGAGTTTGAAATGCCACACAGAAAACCATGTTTGCACTAATAAGAGTGCAGCTGCTCTGCCTGAAGGCTGGGCACCAAGCAGACTTCAGGCATTCCAGCTGCAGGGTCCAGCATCTGCCCTCTGCAATAAACACCTCTGCCTTTTCCCTTCCCTTATATATGTGAGTCAACTGACTTCAGTGCAGGGATCATCTGCAGAAGTTGTGGCTCTTAGAAGCCTTTCTGCGTTGAAGTTGTTGGAGAATGCTGAGGAAATGGGTTTTAGAGAGCTAGATTTTTAGGCATTAGTTATATTCTAGGTCTCCATGAGTGTAAGTTAAAACACAACCCAATTCTATCCGACCAAATGCATAAGATACTTAATGCTCAACATTGAAATTATAGTCATAAAGTAAATGCTCACAAACCACTAAATGAGTCATCTATTGCTCATTGTAACTAGTCACGTTAGACTAAACTGATTAAAGGGCAATTCAGTTTGACGTGTGCATCCGTAGCAGTAAAGCTGAGTTGCTTTTGGCAATGGATGTGTAACAAGTAACACAGCATTATAGGAGTTTTGTAGAGCAAAGTACCTCTTTCTGAGGACTCGGTGTCCACACCAGAAGTATTTCAGAAAGCTTTTACTTCCAACTAGCTCTAGTCTGATCCCATAGGTTGAATATCCATCCAGTAGCTGTTGAAGCACATCTTCTGGATTAGTTTCATCTTCTCTGGAATTCCTCTGCAGTATTAATCAAAGCAAATGGAGATGATTGCAAGATTGCCTTTAAAAGTACTTTACTGATACCAACATACCTGTTATTATGGGCTTACATTTGCTATGACTGCAATGATACCACAATAGTTCTCTGTGAATCTCATATACATTTCCCTGAGTCAGGAAACATTACCACAGGAAATATTTTGGGCTTGTCACTGAACTGTGCTCCATTTCTCTAGGATGAGTTTCATAGATACAGCCGGAAGAAGGTGACCTGGATCGATCTGTCCCCATTGGCACCACCTGTTGGTAGTAATTCAGATGGTCCTCTTGTAGCTGATAAAGAGTCTGTCATAAACAGAGCTGTAATGAAGCCACAGTTAAAGGTAAATCATCTATAAAATGGAGAAAGATGGCAGTTAGGAGATGGGTGAAAATAGGAATAAAGGCACCTGGAGGTTTCCTGGGATTCTCTGTCAGCATCTGCCTGCAAATCCTGTTTACATAAGCTCAAGTTTTCTTCTAAAACATGGAGTAGCATTTCTATAACAGTGAGATGGTTCTCCCTTGAATGGCAAAAGGAATTTTTGCTATTTGGTCTTGCAGATGAGATGTATCCAGGTGCAGAAAATCCGTTATATTTGGGACTTTTCTGTAAAAGAATTCAAGAAAGTTGGGTGAGTGTCAACAGCTTGTTACAAAATGTTTTGTGGTAGGGGACTCGCTTGTCTGAACTTTCTCCTGTTATCTTAGTTCATTAGAAGACAGCAACACCTGTCATAGTATACACCACAAGTTTGGAGCTGGCCTCACAAGGGAAGAACAGAAGATCAGGTATGGTCTATATATGAGTATTTTTATGAGCTAATTGTGACAGTGTGACCTATTAATTACTCCTGTGAACTTCTTGCTACTCACCTTAGCAGTAAGGCAGTGCAAACTGCGTGGTTGACATTCAGAAAGGTGAAAAATCATTATCCTTAAAACTCCATTGAGTTCATTGTCTCCTCAGTGATGCCAGGTTAAGTCTGCAGAAGATGCCACTGGTTCCACCTGGGGTTCAGGGCACAGCAAGCCATGACTGGCTTCCTTTGCCATTTTTTCCTTAAAAGCCCTCTGGAAAGCTCGTCACAGGGTTTAGCAGCACACTGACAATCTTTTCTGCAAGGAAACAGTAAAATTCTGCCTCTGTGTAAAGTCCTCTTGGATATGATGGCTTCCTGACAGGTTTGTTTGTCCTGCTTGGCCATATGGTGCCCTCAGGATGCACTTTTTTTAGCTAAGTGTTAATGTTATTTGGGCACATGGTTTTCCCCATGAAGTCTTACCCTATGTGACTAAGCTATAACATGGGGAACTCTCCTCTACCTTCCTACAGGCAGCTGGTGTGTGGGCCCAATGCCATCGAAGTTGAAGTTCCTCCTATTTGGAAGTTACTTTTTAAAGAGGTCAGTAAGTCAGACTAGCACTTGGTGAGACAGGTTTGAACTGTTCTGAAGACTTTACCTGGGCACACTGGGATGGGCTGATTGATGCTTCATAGGCATAAGCAATGGAGGAAAGCTGGTGAACCTCCTTCATGGCTATTAGCACACACTCCTGGCAGAAGGTTACAGGGCAGAATATGAAGCTAAAAGGATGCTTGGTGCTGCATAGTTATGACAGCTAAATGTTTCCTTTATGATTGTGTCCCTTCTTGGAGAGCAGTAGTGTGAGGGACTGATGTCCTCCTCCTCTGCTTCAGGCCCTTATTCCTGACTGAACATCTCCCATGAGCTGGGACATCTTGCCTTGTGACTGAGCAGTGACATGCACCTGCAGTGATTATGCTCTCTGCAACTGCTAGGGCTGACCATGGCCACATCAGTAACTCTGTCCTTTCATGTAGGCTCTTGGTAATGATCTGCAGTGAAAATTTTATTGGTACAACTAAGGCACACCTGTTCCTCTTTAATAGCCTTGTTTTAGTCGTCCAAAGTAGTACAAAGCATTATACAAGTTTGCTCAGCAGCAGGGGAAGTCAGGAGTGTGCTTTAGAATGGACGAAAACATTTGCAACATTCCTATTTTATAGTTGCTTTGTTCACCTCGTAACTTCCTTTTCTGCTGTGATATAGACACAAGGCAATTTTTTTTCCGGCATAAATAAGGATGAACTGCAAGACTGTTCTTCCTCTACAGAGGGCAAAACAAACACATCTTGTGGATAAGAGGAGATGTGTGGATGGTTACTTGCTGAGTTTGCATATAGAAATGCTGGACATACATTTTTGCCAACCTGTAAGCAGAGGCTTTGCATACAGGATACTGTCATGTCATCTGTGTTCACTTGAGTGGATTATGGATGCTACATGAATGTCTTTAAAGTGGAAAAGAGCTAGGAATGCTGGGACTCCCAGCTACCATGTGTCTCAACTTTAAGTGGAGTTTGTTTGAAACCCTGTAAAACACAGTAAAAGCTCCAGGGCTCCTGAAATTGCTTGAATTTGATGTTACGAACCTTTCAGTGCCCTCTGGAGATGGTTTTGAAGAGAACTCCACTGTAGCACTCCAAAAAGTTTATTTAATTTGAGCTTTGCACTTCCATCCAAGGCTGGAGCTTCATGTTTGAAATATTAATGGTGGTGCCTAGAGGCAGACTGGTCCTCATACGCTTGTGATATTTCAGTCCAGCTTCAGTGGCCAAAGACTGGCATCCTGATTTAGTGTCTGTCTTTGTCCTACTGAATGTCAAAGAAAGTATTAAATTTTAATTGAGGGACCAAATGTGTCAGATGAATAATTCATTTCAGTTTCAGTCGTTATGCAGAAAGCTCTTTCAGTGGCTATTTTAGTTACACCAGGTCTACAGAAAATTCTGTCGCTCCTTCAGACAAGCCAAGTGGTGGGCAAATCTCTGAAAAACTTAATTGAATTCTTTTGTTGTTAGCTAAATACCACAATAATCAAAATTGTGTTCCCAGGCTTCAGTGGGGCTTGTTGTCTGTTTTAGGTAACATGTCAAAGTGAGTGATGTATTGTAAGACTGATGCAATGCAGAGTAACCAAAAGTATGGAAGTACAAGGAAATCAAGCCTTCATTTTAGCGGTAGTCTAAGACTGATTACTGATGGCCCCACAGACCCTTAGTTCTTTGCCATTTTTCTTTTTCCAAATAAATATAATATAGTTATTTTTTTTAAAATCACAAAGTATTAAAGACATATACAGTATTTTTTTTTTTCAAATTGGCATAGTATCTCCTGTGTAGCAATTACTTAGTATCAGAAAAGTTACAGTCACCTTTGTTAGATGGCTACAGTGGGAAACCAACTGACTTAAAGGCCCTTAAATCTAGTTTAAAGTTACCAGAGTAGATTCTGCTGCATAGTAACTGGTTAGCTACAGCTTTTAATTACAAACACCAGGAACTAGGTGCAAGCTGTAAATTCAGAGCTGGAGGCTATTAATGCTCTAAAACAGCCATGAAAGAATGCTGCCTTGGGATGGCAAAACAGCCCTTCAAGATGGTGTTTAAGACACCTGCATGCTGTAATGAAATGTTCTCACCTCTTCCCACACTTGATCTCTCCTGAGGTGTGTTATGCCCATCCCCTGACAAGTGTTTACATTTGCATTTGCAGATTTTAAACCCCTTCTATGTGTTCCAAGCCTTCACCCTCACGCTGTGGCTGAGCCAAGGCTACTTGGAATATACGATGGCCATCATAATCCTGTCCATCATTTCTGTTGGCTTAACGGTGTATGACCTCAGACAGGTGAGTCTGCCATGCAGCCTGCCAGCTCCCCATCCTGCACTCTGCTAGAAATTTCATCTGTCATAGACACAAGTAGCTCTTCTAGTTATTTTTTATTGCTGTGTATTCTGCTGTATTACTACATATTTATTTCTATGGAAGAGTTAAAAGGGTCATAACTGGGTCTTGAACTTCCCAAGAATCAAAGAAGATTGAAGTCTGATACTGGGGTTTGTAGGATTTTATGAAGGTGCAGTATACCATGAGTCTAGTTCCTACTGTCATTTCAGGAGGATTTACTCTTCTTAAGGTTTCCTAAATAACAGGTCTTAACAACAAAAAAAAATATTACTTTTTATTCCTCAAGTTTGTTCAACACTTCTGTCATGGATACAGCTGCTTGGAAGAATTTTCTAAGGGTCTCAGCGCATTCACTCTTTGACCTAAAGCGCTGACCTGTGATAAACCTGAAACCTTTGTTCTATGGCAAAGGCAAATAGATGGAGCTGAGCGTTGTGCAATGTTTGCCTGCCATTGAGTATCCTCAGGCAGCCAGGGGAGTTCCTGGTTCTTCCTACTGGAATTGCAGAATGGTCTCACTGGGAATTTTGAAAACATTTCCTTGACTTTTTAACCCACCTTAAATACACAGGGAAGGCAAAAATCACATGGAGAAAGGATGTAATAGGGAAAAAAGAGAAACTATGTGAATGAAAGTACAGCTAGGAAAGAGGTATAGGAACAGGAGCCTGGCAGGCAACGTTCTAGTCTCTCGGGTCCAGATATTAGGTATCACATTCCTCTGTATTGTTAAGATTGAAAAACAAAACTGAACTGGGGATTCCCAAGTCCTGGTAAATGTTTTGTCAATCTTCAGGAAAAATATGATGGTTAGGGGATAGCATTGAGAATTACAGTTGCTGCAGACAGTGTGATGTGGTTAGAAAGGTTCCTTGAGATGGTGGTATAGCAAACTGGGCAGCACTTCACAGGGCAGGAGGTGACAATAATTTGCCCTTCCAGGAGCTGGCTTTTGTTTGAGCCGACTCTGCTTTTCCCTGGGCTGGTGGAGGCAGATGCCATGTTCCCTGCACAGGTCCCAGGCCCCCGGGCCCATGGGCCTTTGGGCATTGTGTGCTCAGTGGCATGCTGTGCCGACCTCCTGCACAGCCTCTACCTTGCCAGGGGCATGCTGCTGTTGCTTCTGTGTTTCAGCCTTCGCACCAACCTCAGCAAGGGCTTTATGAATAGCTGGGGCTTTTGCCAGCACGTGTGTGTTGGCTGCACATCACGTTTTTGTGTTTAGATATCTGTAGGATGGCTAGCACTCCCATGTTGAATGAGCACTCGCATCTCTTCGAGTGCACCTTTGTACTTAAAGTGCTGGTGTCTGTCCTGGTGTTGCAGAGCATGAAGAACAGACATGGTCTGTTCAGCTTTCTTTGGCAAGGCCGGTTTTATTGTGTGGCTGATAATTTTGGAAAGAAGAATTACAATACTTGGGACCTCTGGATATTCTTCAAACTGGCTTGACGTCTTCACATGAACAATGCCAATGAACAAACGCACACTCAGGGATTAGTTTTTTGCAATTGCAGCTTTGAAATCAAGATAAGGTATTCTCTCTAATGGCCTTGTAATGACAGTTGACTTCATCATTATCTCAGGACATGTAATTGTCTGATTTAGATTGCAAAAGCTGGCAAAGCACAGACACCCAGCTAAATTAGAATTTCTGTGTTCCTTCTTGCAATGGTAGTTTTGTAACAATAGCCTTTACAACTTGCTTGTCCTGTTGATGGCCTCCTAGCAAGGATAAAACCGATGAGCACAAAGAAACCCGCTACTAATGGACTGCAGATAGCAGTGTTGCAGCTAAGGAGACTTCTCAGGCACGAAGCAGAAATAGCACTTTGAAGGCTGAGGGAGATAGAGCAGCATGAACGGGAAACAAACAGAAAATTAGGTCCATGTTCCCACAGCAGCTTGTTCCAGATTAACTTGATGAACTCACATCCTGATCTCTCACAAGCAATGTGAAACCTCCCCTGGATAACTCAGCACAGTTCAGTTTCTGTGATGTTAGCGTGATCACTGAACTGTAACCTATTGCTTCAATTGAGTATTGGTGTTTCAACACTGCGATTGCTTTCCCACCAACAGCAGTCTACCAAGCTGCATGACCTCGTTGAGGCGCATAACAGAATCCAGGTTACAGTCTGCACAAAGAGTGGAGGTGAGTCATCTGCGTCTCATTTTCCTCGCTAGCCTATATAATTAACTAATGTGTTGAAATGTATCTGGAATTGCATGACTCCCATTGATTTCTACTGCTGAAACGTGAAGGGCGAGCTGCAGGGAGAATGGGGCAGAGGGCAGTGAGAAGTGTGGGCACAGCCTATGCAGTAATGATGCATCTGTATCATTATCTGTATCTGCGGCATCTGTAATGATACAGGTGAACCTAGTAATTTGTGTTAAGAGTTGAGAACAGCTTGGAAAATTTAATTTCACAAACAAAGCCTTCTGAGATCTGCTTCCCTGCTCTGCCATACGCTGCTTTCACAATCTTATCAAGCAGCTTGTGAGCAATTTTCAAGGAGTCTAGATATATGGCTCCAACTGAGGTATGTGCTTTCCTGCATCTCAGTTCCTTGCCCATAAAATAGGGGTTATAGCTATTTTTGTTCCTAAAGCTGTTGAGGTGTAGGCAGATGTAAAGACTCTGCATAGATTTTTCTTCATCAGAGTGTTTTATAGACTCTAAGCAAATAAAACTGAAGACACCCACTTGGAGAGAGATGTTTAGAGAAGGGCTGATCTTTGTGCTGTACTTTTCAGCCAGTGTTATTTCTAAGAAGCACTGGCCTTAAATCATGAGGTGTCGAAGTTTAGTGATGTTGTGTGTGCTTTGAGACTTTTTAAAATTGCCTAGAACTTGTGCATAAGTAAAGTTCACTTTTGTATTGTTCTTCAGGTTGCAAAGAGCTGGAGTCTCGTTACTTAGTCCCTGGAGACATGTTTCTTTTAGATGGAAGGAAGCGCTGTCTCCCATGTGATGCTGTTCTGATTGATGGAAGCTGCGTTGTGAATGAAGGGATGCTCACAGGTGCAGCCTTGGAGTTAGAAATGCTAAGGCCCTGTGCAGGTTCTCTGTCAGACAGATGTCTCTATCTGTTCTGAAAGCAAATTGTTTACTATTTATTAGAATAATTTGCAGCAGGAGGTGGGAAAACTGTGTCTTGAATAATTCACAGTTGTCTTGGGCTTTTGAACACTGTCATTGTGTAATATGCATTTTTTACCCACATTAAAAACAAGTAGGATTAATATGCTGTCAGGAGTAGAAAGTGAAAACACTCAAATACACTGAATATGTATTTTTTGAGTTTTTGGATTCTGATCTTGCAGCAGTTCTGTTCAAAGAGGCAATGTGCGAGCACAGCGGTCAGTGCTATACCTAAACGTCAAGCCCAGTACGAGGCATGAACTTGGTTCAAGGGCAAAATTTGACCCAAGCTCCTTGATACAAAATACTTGGAGAAACCATCTGATGTACTCTGAAACTAAAACTAGAATGGCTGTCGTAAATCCATGTGTGTGTATATATAAGCAAGCTAATTAGTTAGGCAAGCTTAAGCACCTAAAAGCTGCTATCTTTTTTTTAATATGCAGAATCTGATAGACTTTTAAATCCCCTTTAAGTGACGCTGCATGTTCTTGTTCTTAGGTGAAAGCATTCCAGTTACTAAAACCCCCTTGCCCCTCATGGAGAGTCCGATGCCCTGGAAAATCCACAGCATGGAAGACTATCGGAGACATGTCCTGTTCTGCGGGACAGAAGTCATACAGACGAAGCCGATGGGCAGAGGGCCAGTGAGAGCTGTTGTGCTGCAAACCGGTATTTCTTTTATTGTTCGCTAACTGGCAGAGGGAAAGCAGCAGCCCCAGAGGCTGGAAGGAGAGCTGGTTTCTCTTTATAGTTCAAGTCCAGCACAGTCTGCTGTCCCTGGGAACTGCTTGTTGCCACCTGATGGCTAAGGCTTCAGCACTGGTACCTGGTTTTGAATGGCACCGATGTGGTACACCACTGCTACCTCCCATACGCAATGTCTGGCACATGTTTTCGTGCAGGGTTCAATACAGCCAAGGGTGACCTGGTGAGATCCATCCTCTACCCCAAGCCAGTGAACTTCAAACTCTACAGAGATGCCTTCAAGTTCATCGTGGGCCTCTCTGTCATGGGTGTGCTCGCACTCATCTACACCGTGTGTGTGTTTGTGTCCCACAAGGTAAGGACGAGGGATGCCTCTGTGCTGCCAGTGCCAACTCTGAGCCCTCGGTCACTCCAGATTCTTGGAATATTGTTCAGTTCTGTAATTCAGTTTTCAGATGCCAGAAATGGGAGGGGAGGGAGGAGATGGACAGAATGAAGCAGAATGAATCTGTCATCCCCAGGGGCAGAGCTTGGGATGTGTTGCTCCTGGGCAGGAGGGTGGGACCCCCAGAGTGGCAGCAGCAGCGGAGGGGGGTTGTTCCCACCCCTCCATTCCTGTCGCTCTTGCTGTTTGCAGAAGCCAGTGGCAGACGTGGTGGCTATGGCCCTCCTCCTCCTCACCGCCGCTGTGCCTCCTGCTATCCCTGCTGCCTTGACAACAGGCACTGTGTATGCCCAAAGGAGGCTGAAGAAAAAGAAGATTTTCTGCATCAGCCCACAGAGGATTAATATCTGCGGGCAGATCAACCTTGTTTGCTTTGACAAAGTAAGGTGCTTCCGGGGGTACTGAAAGATGCTGGGGGCTGCTAGGAACATGGGATTTTTATTTTTTTTCCACCCCATCTGCCCTGATATAGCCCCAGGGAAAAAATCCTCTACAGGTGCCCATGCAGCAGGGTCACGCTGCAGGCAGAGGCTTCCTTACCCTACCTGGGAGCTGGGACAGGACCTCTGGGGACACAGCAGGGGAAAGGGGTGGGTAATAGCAGAGTAATTAGATATTTATTTAAATTTAGACAGGCACGCTGACAGAAGATGGACTGGACCTGTGGGGTGTCATCCCTTCCGAGGGAAGTCGGTAAGGAAGGACGTAATTTAGTGAGAACTAATCTCTATTGTGAATGTACTGCCCAAATATCTAGTTAGGAGGGAGGCAGTTGCATAGGAGAGACAGCAAATAGCATGCAGCAAGAGATGTTTGGGTGCATTTGGGGAGGCAGAGTGCAATGGGCGTCCCTGCTCCCTACTAAGCTCCTTCCCTCTTGGGAGGGCATCGGGGTGCTGCTGTGACAGGCATAGCCATAGAGGTCACTGCTAATTCAAGACAAACAGAAGCCAGCAGCAGCATGAGTGCTTTTAATTACCCTCCGGGGATCTGGAGAATATGCACAGAGCTTTTCAATTATGTCATTCACAGCACAGTTCTATAAATAATCTAGTCAATAAACCTTTCATCATTTAAATGTTGGGATAATACTCCTTCAAAATTAAGTGTTGCTGACTTTGGTGTCTGTTTGATCTCGCCTACCTTCTGTAAATGCTGTGAAAAGTCTGTGAGACCATAGATGGGACCTGCAAAGCTCAGCTGTCCTTAGGGACTCTCTCAAAAACCCATAGCAGGCTCCATCTCAATTCCAAGCCCAAAGACCACTGAAATCCTTAAGAAATAACCACTATGTAAACATTAAACTTGACTGTATATGGAATTTAATATTTAATTCATATTACTATAATACAATAACAGACTTTAACTCTGCAGTGCCTTTTATGATAAACTCAAAATATTAATGTTTTGCAGTGGCCAGGACAAATCACACACCCCATATCTACTCCCGGGTTTCATTAGTAGTTGTTAATATATCAGATACTTCAACACCACAGAGATAATCATGCCGTAATGAATGAAAGGATGAATTCATTGTGAGAGAAGAAAAATCACATTCCCAATACTTCCTCAGAGGACAGAGAGAAAATTACTATCTGATGCAAATTAATGAGAAAAGATTAATAAGTGTCAACCAATAAAATATTCTTCCAGTGGGACCAAACCACAGGCACACAGTACAATCTCTTCTTGGCTCCCCTCCAGCGCAGCAGGGAGGCCATGCTGAATTGGTGTGTTGAACAGGTTTGGACCCCACCAAAAGGTCATGGTAGTGCCAAAGCTATTTCCACCAAGGCAGCCTTGCAAGTGGTGTCTGGTCACATGAGCAGAACAAAACTGGATCCATATATCAGAATAAATTAATATAATAAAAAAAACCCAAACCTCTTTAAGGTATCAAAACATAAGTGTCTTTCCAGACATGTCCAATCTGCACCCTGCGGGGAACTGGTGCTGGTGGCTTGCCAAAACGCAAGGAGGAGCTATTGCTGTCTGCATTGATCTCATTAGACTATTTGCATAATCACTCTTTCTTAAATGTTCACATTTTTAAACATATTATAAGACTAGCTGTCAGCTAAGCTGAATGCTGCGAGGCAATGACAGTAAAGGAATTTCATTCAACTTACAAAATATCCTATTGTATGATTAATAAGATATAAATGTTTGTTGGTTTTATGTGATGTTTAGCAGTTTCATGGTGTCTCTCAAGTATTTATTAATTAATAAGCCAATTATGATCAGGCTGAGAAAAAGGTATAATTTGCTGGAAACAAAACAGGCTTGGATGGCCCAGAGGGACAACAGGTCCTGGATTCATTGTACCTTTTAGTAGAGCTGCAAGCTGTCGTGCTGCTTGCATTTCACTGTGCCTGTGATAGTAACGGGATGCTAGTGGTGATCAAAGGTAAATAAGATCTATTTAAATTACTCCTTAACATGCCGGCCTAAATGGTAATGGGCTGTGTTCTGGTCTGGCAGACACAGCTTGTCAGCCAGCCTGTTTCTTAGGGGGGGAAAACACTTTTGTGAGAAGAGAGGACTCTGAGAAACAACTTCCAAGATGAAATTATAGGGCCCTCACCCAGCCCAGCCTCACAGGTGTTCAGTCCATACTGTGGCACCAAGGAGGGAATAAACAAACCTCAAGGCTTTCCCCAGAAAGAAATTGAGCCATGAATTTTTGACAGCATGCCTTGGTGTAACTCAGTAGGAGTCAACCAGCTTACCCATTTTTCAAACCCAGGTGTGAGGGACAAGCATCTGGTGTCTATGGCTGTGCAGATGTAAAATCTACAGCTGGAGGTGATGGTCAGGCTCCCCGTGGCTCTCCCACATCGTTCCCAGAGGTGCTGAGAGCAGGCTGCTGGTACTTGGCCACCCAGTGGGTGCACAGCACCAGCCCAAGCAGATGCACCCCCTTTCCATACTGCGCCTTCACACGTCTTCTCCTAGGGCTCATTGCCTGCCTTTGAGATCCCTGTTGCAAGTTGTTTCCTCTCCAATACCATCTTCTCTGCTTTGTCTAATACCAAA
Organism: Syrrhaptes paradoxus; assembly: GCA_013400615.1. Classification (NCBI taxonomy): domain Eukaryota; kingdom Metazoa; phylum Chordata; class Aves; order Pterocliformes; family Pteroclidae; genus Syrrhaptes; species Syrrhaptes paradoxus. Next base: position 47,517 of record VZTO01022269.1, read on the forward strand.
CAGCAACTGCTGGGCAGGACTCCTGTGCCAGCTCCTCTGAGTGTTTTACTGTCTTAGCTACTTCAGATCAAGTTGAATTTGTGCCAGTTAACTATTGGGTACTTTTTGGTGCTCTGAATGCATCTGACCTGTTATCGGAAGGATGGGTAGGATGGCAAGTTGCTTGCAGTTATTGGATTCAGCTCCATGGCATGCAGCAGAGCAGCACCTGTACGCACTAGCTGAGGACTTGTGTCTCTGCATCCCTCTTATATGCAGTCCCACTAACTGTCTGCTTTTAATCAGGTTTCAGAAAATCCATAAGTTCCCATCCAGCACTCCTCTGCCCTGGGGACCTGTGTGTGGAGCCATGGCAAGCTGTCATTCACTGGTTGTTTTGGATAAGAAGATTCAGGGAGATCCACTGGACCTGAAAATGTTTGAGGGCACACACTGGGTAATGTGACTCGCATCCTCTACACACATCCAAATCACAGACACCCCCAACCCAGCCCATGGGGCTTTACTCACAAGTCAAGCTCAAATACATGCCTGTAGGGGAAACTCCTTTGCAGTCCTGGTCATAACAGCTGAAACTTGCTCTGTTATTTCTTCCAACCCTGTGACAGATTTGCAGCACTGCAGCTGCTTTTTAATAGTCCAGCAATCATTTTCCTTGGGGCTACCTGCATTTGCTCTCTTAATTTGATGTGGAAACACTGGAGTGTAAGGAAGCAGAGGGGGAGCCTGGCTGCTGCTTGCTGGCGGATCAGACCACGCTGTTGGGAATGTGGTGCAGAGTGTGCAAGGCAGCCAGGGAAGTGCACAGGCAGGTTTTTATGCCCTTATGCTAGCGGCTGTTATCTGTGATCAGCAGAGGGACATCCCTAGGGAGAAAGCAAGGCTGGAGCCTCCAGCTGAGTGAACAGCAAGACTCAGAGGGACCTGGGGAGGAGCTGAGAGCTGGACTCTCAGGGCTCATCTGTGGGGATGGAGAGTTGCTTGGGTGGGAGCAGGATGGGAAGAGGCAAGAGAAGGAAAGGGGCTGCTCTTCTCCCTGACAGGTCCTAGTCTGGGGGGGGGGGGGTGGTTCTGGGCCTCTGTGGTTAACTGCCTCATCATCTTTTCTGCTTCAGCCTTTTGCTTAAGAGAGATTACCCAGTATGTAAACCAGATGGCAGCTCTTTCAGCAGCACTGCAGGAAGGCATCAGGCTGGTACTCACTCCTGTGGAAGAGCAGGCAGCAGACCCACATGACAGCAGGAAGGGACAATGAGGGTGAATGAGCCTTGGAAGCATGTAAAGTAATAGAGCTGGAGGGCTAAAAGCATCCTAAACTGAAAATTACCACCCTGTTTCTGCACAGAACATCTGTGAGAGTCTTTTAAAAGCAGGAGACTGGAAGGTAAAACCACCTAGATAGGGATAGTTATTTCTCTTTCCCTTCATCATTGATATGGCATTGAATTTATGTGGAATTTAAGTATAGAGAAACCACGAAATTTGACACAGGTTTTTATTCTCATCAAGTCAAAAGACACAGGGCCATGTAGGCTTCTGCTAAGGACAAGGCTGCAGGGATACCATCACTGATGATGGACAAGAAGACCTATTAGATCATAACAAAACACTCCTGCAACTGGGTGCCAACAGTAAAGGGGAAACACGCTTCCATGTGCTGCTGCCCCTGCTTTAACAGACATGTGTGAAGTCGAAAATAAAAGTATCAGAAATAACATTTTTCCTTCTACAGGAGATAGATGACTCCAGCACAGCTCAGGATGGGGCTGGTGCTCTTGACGCCTGCATCGTCAAACCGGGGCCAAAGGCCAGCAGTGTAAGTCCAGTTCTTTGTGAGAATTAACATTCTTTGCTTTCAACCTGCAGTATGTGCAAACTCCTAGCATGTGCACTGTTCATTTACCTGGGCTAGGTGTTGCAAAATGGCTTTCAACCACTCTTGGTACTGGGGTACCTTCCCCCAAAACACCCTGGAACCATAGGACCAGAAAAAACAAGTTCTGATTAAAGTAGAGATGTTGCTCCCAAGAGTCATCTAAAGCACTTATTGTACCTTAAAATCCTGTCTTTTCCAACTCCCCTATTTGCACTAATAAAAGAAACAGACTTCCCTGAGTTCTCACCCTGTGAAGCTGCTGGCAAGATGAAACTACACAATCAGTTGAAGTGGAAACTAATGCAGAGAAACTGTGTAAAAAGAGTAAATGTCTAAAGCATGAGTTCATCTGCAGGAGGAGGCAATGTGAGTAAGGACAAGGGATTACAGCTAGAAGCATGCACATGAGTCCTGCTGGTAATGGTCGTGCAACCCCACTAGTGGATTTGTCAACATCACCCTGAAGCACGGTGTTGTTTGTTTCCCTCTTCCTCCTAAAATTACACTTGGGAAGCTCCAAGTTTTGACAGTAGAAAATTGTTATGTTTGCTGTCCAAATGCTGAACCAGCCAGCATCCTCCCAGCGGAAGGAGTGTGATTTCTGCTGGCAATACTGGGAAAACAGTGCTGTGGTAGCAAAGAAATCAATCTTGTTTCTAGGATTGCTCTGTTCCCATGGTAATGTCACTGTGACACATCAAACTTCAGTTCCCAGGACTGTAAATGCAGGAATGTTACCTTAATATGTAGTTATTAAGAGAAAGAATGCGATAAAGCCTGTAAAAACAGTTAAATATAAAGAAAAACATTGAGGTTCCTGGGAACCACACTGGGAAGACAGAGTTGTTGAGACTGTGGTTCCTAAACTTGTAATAAATTATCTGATTCTATAGCCAGAAGGCAGCAAGAGTGAAATAATCTCCTATTAATAATAAATCACTTGATCAAGAAAGCCATAAATGAGCTGAAGTTCAGAATGGATTTGCTTTGTGTAATCAATGACTCAAATAACATCTCACTTTGCTGACCTCTCCAGGCTCCCGTGGAAGGAATAGCAATCCTACATCAATTCCCATTTTCTCCTGGCCTGCAGAGGATGTCTGTTATTTCACAGAAGATTGGAGAGGAACAGTACGATCTGTACATGAAAGGAGCACCAGAAATAGTGTCCAGCTTTTGTAGACAAGAAACTGGTATGGAATTGGGAACGGGCAACTTTACAGTGTTTATTTGGACTTAATCCAAACCAGAGTTTATGTTGGGGTTCTAATCCTAAAAGGTTTCCACTGTTCATTCTTCCCAGTAGCCACACTGCAACTGCATGTATATGACTTTCCACAAGCAAGACTTGAGCTTGTTAAATGTCGTTAGTTAATCCTACAAACAAGTTTTCATTGCTTGTTTGTAAGTTAAAGATGCACACAGCCCACCAGCTAGTGAGATGCACAGCCCAAGGTTCAGCCCTTTTACATCCTTTAGCTGACTTGCATCAGCTGAAGATACAGCGCATAAATAATGCTGATATGTCAAGCTACCGGGAACAGACGTAGGATCATGGTAATTGCATATGTCACAGCAAGTGTGTTGTGCTGTACAAGTTCTTAAATTCCCTGCTAATTTATTGCCCTGTAAATTCAGCATTGAGTTAGTGACCCAGCTTACAAAGGCTTTAAATCTCAGTGATGGGAAGCTTGCAGTGGACATGCAAATTACTGTTATTAGGGATAATTGGTATTAACACTCAAGCCAACACTTCTGTCTTCTCTCTGCAAGTAAACAGAGGCTTTTCATTTCGTATGTGAACAGTGTTACAGGCTTATATTCAAATTTGTCTGCAAACTTGAAACTTAGGTCATATTCACTGAGTATTTCAAAAGGATGCCAAGGCTCTGTGGTTTGTTATTTCAGAGATGGCACCAACCTGAGAACAGGTGAATATGGTTGTGAGAGACAATGGAAAGACTTAGTTTAGAACCACCTAAGATCTAATGACACAAACCTTCAAACAAATCAACATCAGCAAGAAAAATGTCTTCAAAATTATGTTTCACTTCCTCAGGTTTCTAAATAGCTCCTCTTATCCTGTTTTGATTGTTCCTATATTGATTACAGCTTAATGAACAACTAGGTATCACACTGTAAAGCTGTGATTGCAGTACGTAGTGAGTACAAAGACTGCAAAGCTAAAAGCAACTCTGTGCTTTCAAAGTCAGAGGAATGATCAGAGAATTGAAAATTTAGGATTTGGGAAAATTCTCACATTAAAGCAAAAACATAAAAACAATTTCCTCAGTCACTCAGCATGTATGCAGTAAAACTTAGGACAGAATTATGAAGTCAGTCATTTGTCCTCTGCCCAGTAATTCTTCTTATCTACCTGCACTTTAACATGCATTTGAAAAGTATAAAACAGTCTCATAGATCACTTATTTGAACAGTCAGCTACACAGCCCTGGTACAAGACAGATGACTTCTGTGGGGCTGCAGGGCTGTAACTAAGGTTATAAAGTGGTTTAAAGGACAGGAATGTAACCCTAGAAAAGCAATCAGCAAGGATGGAATATTCTCACCATGATCCTTTTTTTCCCTGTAAATAGTCCCAGCTAATTTCTTAAAGGAGCTTAAAACGTACACAAACCAAGGCTTCAGAGTCATTGCCCTGGCCCATAAAGTGCTAAACCTAGGAAAGGATATCGACCTGAGCAACCTAGAGAGGTAAGGTGTGCTGAGGAGCTGCTGGTGTTGCTGTGGGGTTGCTTTCCTGCCCCAAACCAACCTGCCCTGCCCCAAACCTTCCCCTTGTTTTCTGCCAGACAAAGCCTTTTGAGAAGCTGCACCATATAACACCTTCCTCACACTGTTAGCTGCCTGCTTTACTACTGCTCTTGCAAGGCTGAGCTGAATTTCAGAATAATCTGTTATCAAAGGGTAATGAAAGCTGGTTCTTTTGCTTCTATATGACAAGAGACGGGGGATGCAATAGATATTCTGTATGCCATAATCTGTGGGTTTCAGGCAGCCAGTTCCTGCAGATCCCTGTCCCTCTCTCTGCACACACATCTCTGTTGCACTGCTCCTTCCTAGAGACAGCAGTGTAGCGGATCAGCAGCTTGGCTGAAGCTGCAGAAATGTTGGCGCCTGTTGAGCACTGCTTGTCTTGAACTCGTAGAAGTTGTGTTTCCATGCAGAGCAAGTGTGTTTCCCACCGAGCACGGCTTTCCCTTTGAACAAAAACTGCAGGGAGAGTCTTTCCCCCTGTGCTGTCCCTGGGAAACAGCATGTGTGTTTCTGTCCTTGCTCCAAGAGAGGAAGCAGAGTCTGGGCTGGCTTTCCTGGGCCTCCTGGTGATGGAGAACCACCTGAAGCAGGAGACGAAGCCTGTGCTACAAGAGCTGGCTGCTGCGCGCATCAGGAGCGTCATGGTCACAGGTAAATCCCCCCAGGGTCCTCCTGGAGCTGTGCTGGCTGCCGCAGGACACACAGGAGAGAGGTTCATTCCTCCAGCATCCTCCACACCATGTCCGTGGTCTCTACCTTGGCTGCCACTGTGCTATGGCAGATGTGAGGAGCTTGTCTCTCCACTGTCCTTGCAGGGGACAACCTGCAGACAGCTGTCACGGTGGCCAGGAACGCGGGTATGATTCACATGGGCAGCAAAGTCATCCTTGTCGAAGCAAGCGAACCGGAGGGCTCCGCTCCAGCTTCCATTGCCTGGCGACTGGCAGAAGACAGCAAAGCAAACACAGCTGCTCCCAGTGTAAGCACAGCCAGGGATGATTGCTTTCAGGTGCCAGGGGAAATTAACAAAGCTTTTATGTCTAATTAATGTCTAATGTCCAAGCTCCTTAGGCCTGGACTCCTGGCTAAGGATGTGGAAGTAGCTCTGAGGCACAGAGGGAACCTGGGGGCCAGCCACATGAAGGTGTGGTATGGACTGTGCACCTGTTAGCGAGAAATAATTAATGCAGTGGCTCTTTGCTCAGGGCAACATGCAAAATAACTACACAAGTAACTGGCAAAGCTCTGCAGATGCCGTGGCTGCTTCAATCATGCTTGAAGTGTGTGGAGTTAATGCAATGGAACGTACTGGTCTGTGTGACTTTTTGCTGGACCAAACTTCAGTGTCTAAGCTAGCAGGCTGTGGCTAACAGAGATTAGTTACGTGTGGAAACGCAGCTAGAAAATAAAGTACTACCAGCTGTAAAATTTTACAAAAGGGTGCTGTGGAAGGCTGTGTCCCTGCTTGCCTGGTGGGAGGCTGATGAGGTGGAAGTGAAATGGCATGTTATGACTGCAGTCTGCGAATAAATGCTGTCTTATTTCTAGGAGGCCTGTGCTAATACTGAGGAAACTATCACCTTGGAGGGAGAAACGTGCAACTACCATTTTGCAATGAATGGAAAGTCCTATCAGGTTATTATAAAGCACTTCTACAGCTTGCTGCCAAAAGTAAGTTCAGAGGAAACAAAGCACTTACTTGCCCTCCCTGTTTTATTAAGTGGCAGTGGTGTTCTGGCTGGAGAAATGTGTTTTTCTGTCGTGTTACTTCACATTTTGACAGCTCTGGGCAGCCTCCCACCATGCCTCAGGTTTAACTTGAACAGCTTGCTTTCAGCATCTTCTAAGACTTCAAATGACGGAGGTGGCTGCAGTGCTGTGAGCAGCTGCGCAGTGGAATTACTCCATGGTCACCTTCTCAATTTCAGTTTAATTAAAAACATAGTCCCCATTCCCATGTGCCACTGCCATAGCTGGCAATGGCCTCTGCTCAGCAGGGGCATTGGGAACATGAAATACCCACATGTAGTTGAAGTCTTCAACTCCACTCACCCGGTCCATACAATAGCTGGTGCTGGGACAGATTTTTGGATTTTATGCTCTCTGGCCAGATTTTCAGATAGGATAAACCTCAGGCTGAGCAGTGTTATTGCTGCTGTCATCAACCATCTGTTCTGCACTTGGGAAGCACTTATGATGCTTTGCTGCTCTAAAGGCTGCCGCAGAGCACATGGTGATTGCTGGCTTCCCAGCACCTCCTACGGAGCAGGCAAGGTGGAAAACAGAGCAGGATAAATCTGATGTTAGAGGAAACCTGAACCCTAAGTGTAGCAAAACCATGGTAGGGTTTGGGAGATGGAATTAGAGGGTTTTACAAGTGTCAGGCACCCATCAAGGAGGCCTGGTCCTGCCTCAGTGGAGCGACGGAGGCAGCCCATTGCTCTTTCTTGCAGATACTGATGAACGCGACTGTCTTTGCTAGGATGTCTCCTGGACAGAAGTCCAGCCTCATTGAAGAGTTTCAGAAACTCAAGTAAGGTTCTCTTTTGTTTTCTTCTTGAAACATGTTTTCTTTGAAGTGTGATTGTCCCAGCTAGCGCTGCTCCAGGCCCATCTTTCCAACCCTGCCTTCCTCCACGCACAACCCCTGTTCACATCCTTTGTGGCTGTCTTCCTCCCAGTTCCCCTACAGGGATCCCTCTGCACCAGGAGTGCCCACTCCCCTTGCCCAGACCTAGACACCACTTCTCTCCTGTGCGGTACAGAAGGCAGCATTACATGAGGCTGAGATAAAAATCCAGAAGCAGACCCCACACATACAAATAGCCCCCACCCCCAGCAACTCCTGTACTGCTGCTGGTGCTGCCCTGGCTGCAGCAACAGCAAAGCTGAAAGCAACCTGATGCAGTTGGGAGTTTTACCCCAAAGATGCTCCTTTAGATCCCCCAAAGGAATGTTTCCTCCCCCAAACAGGACTCATGCTAACTATAGATATTGCTTGCTAAGCATAAATGAGATGTGATTCCTTTCTGAAAAGGGAAAAGTTAATTATTGGTTATGAGGTGCCTCCTGTAGGGATGAAATTCTCCACCCTCTCAGAGGGACCTCATGTGTGGTTTGGGAGCTGCTGTATTATTTCAGCAATTCCTGTGTCTTTGGATCTACAAAGACAGTCTAGGAGAAAATGCTGGTAAGAGTCAAGCTGCAGCCACAGGACCTGCCGCAAACATGCACAAACTGCTCCCTTTCCATGGCCCCTGGTACCAAGGGGAAAACACCGTCTGGAATAAAGTTGCAGTGTTCCCTTTCCTGTTACAGCCTCTTTCAAAACGTAATCCTGATTTTGCTCTGTGCACTCTGCCCCAACCTCTCCCATATACAACTTGTCAACTGATCAAACAGCTACATGCCAGATTTATGTTTTCCTTCTTCTTCCTCCATCAGTTACTGCGTGGGTATGTGTGGTGATGGCGCCAATGACTGCGGGGTACGTAGGAGCTCATCTCCCATTCTTGTTAAATTTCCTCTCTTTTGACCTAAGGAGTGCTGTGACAAGAGGCTGCCCAACACCACCTCTCACTAGCATTTCCCAAGTTAGCCCATGGGTACACTCCATCAGCATGTCACTGTAAAGTACTGTCTACACGCTCTTTTTTTTAATACTAACATACAAAATTACTTAGAGAATTACTATTTCAACTTTTTTTCCCCAGAAATAGGGGTGAGGGACTTTTTCTTACACGATCCTCAGACTCTGCAATTTTAAATTTGAAGGTCTTAGTCATAAAAATAATATTATCTATTATATTATTATACTAAATGTTATCATAATATAACTGTATAATAATGTATTAGCTTGCTTTGTAAAAGCTGTCCGTAGCTTACACCTGAGCACTAAATCAGAGGTGACAAGGTCAGGTTACAGGGAGCTTGTAAGACAGCAATAAAAGAAATATGAATGAGAGACTGAAAGGAATAGAAAGAAGATAGAATGCTGATTTAAATACTTTAGGAGGCTGCTTAACAGGAGAGGTGTGCACGAACTCCAGTGTGGGAAACAGCATACAGGGGAGTTCAAAAGATTGTAAATAAGTATAATGGGATTAAATGAACAAAAGAAATATATAAGCTCCAGGGAAGGGAAGATATCTGGAAAATGAGATCAGCTGGGCCACAGAATAGAGGAACGTAAATTACAAAGGACACTTGACGCAAACTTTGTGAAGCACCAGTGAGCACACTGTGCAGGGTGGGGGGGTGGGGAGATGTCTCTCTCTCCATCTTACTCCTGTGGATTTCAGGCTTTGAAGACGGCCCATGCTGGGATATCACTGTCAGAGCAGGAGGCATCCGTGGCCTCGCCTTTCACCTCCCAAATCCCCAACATCCAGTGTGTGCTGGAGCTGATCAGGTGAGTTTGCTGGGTGCTGCCCTGGTGCTGTCTCAGGGTGCTGCTGCCTGCTCTGGGCTCAGTGTGTGGGGTCACCAGTGGGTGTGTGCTACCCTCAAAGATGCTGATAAACCAAGCCTAATTCTTCAGTAACTATATAAAATACAGCGGACGGGGTTTTAAATTGGTTTTTTTTTTGATCCTCAGACTCCAGTGCTGGGAGGTTTTTTGTAGAGCATTGCCCCTGCTGGCTGATATTTTTGGAACAGGTGCAGCAGGAGAGTCACATGAAAGGGCAGGTATCACAGTGACCACAGAACAGATTTGCTTGTCATTACTTCAAAATATTGCTATCCATATGCTGCACACAGTCATGGAGCTGCCAGTAATAATGCCATGTAACCAAATGTATGCAGGGACAGTTACCTGGTTGTGTAGAAGTGCTTTTGATTCCCAAAACTGTTGAGCAAATTAGTAATGAAAAAAGCAACAGCAGCTTAATCCAAGTATTAAAATTGTGGCTACAGAATAAAAACAAAGAAAAAAAAAACACTGCAGAGGAAGGGTAGTTAAGCAGCTCTGAAGTATTTTAAGGCCAAAATATTTGTCTATGGAATTTGAACTGTTTTCTACTCTTAGAGTTCCTAAACAAAAGTTACCCTTCTTAGAAGCAGAAACCATCTGTAGCACTAAAACCACAGTGCTGTAGCTGTAAGTGGGTTTTTCAGCTTTGTTTTGTGTTTTGAGCAGGGAAGGTCGAGCTGCTTTGGTTGCTTCATTTGGTGTGGTTAAATACCTGACCCTGTATGGCATGATTCAGCTTGTTGGTACCTCTCTGATGCTTTGGGTAAGTGTTTCATGCCCATCTTTTATCAGTACACTGTCCTCACCTTGTTACCTGGCAGGGAAGAAAAGGCATACAGAGCTTCAAAGAATAACAGAGATGTGAAAAGCTGGATAATTAATGGCAGGGGGTAGATTGGTTGTAGGGATCCCCAGAACCAGGGAAAAAGCCCAGTGATAAAACTTTATCTCTTCCAAAAGAAGAAAGGGAATTAGAAGGGGGTGAGTCGTGCCTAGCTGGATGGTAGAGGTCCAGGAGAAGGGGGGTTTGGGAGGGCGGCTGGAAAAAAAGCTTGAAAAAGAAGTGAGTGTCTCAGGCAGACAAATGAGGGTAGTTAAGTAAGAAGTACCATTGCATATCACCACTGTGTGATGAATCCTCTCAACTTTAATCCATGAAAAGAGAAACAGTGAAGGAAATCCATGTATGGATTTACTCTGGGCCACCTCTCTTGCCTCGGTTCTTGCACATCTTCTGTGCACAGTCCCACAGAGGGTGAAGGGCAGAAAGCAAAGTGAGCTGCTGTGAATCTCCCCAGCCTTGGTGACAAACAGGGAGCGCTGGTGGGTCACCTCATGGGGACGGCTTCCCCAGCCACTAGTTTGGGCACACCAACTTTGTCTATGTCTCCAATGCCCAAAGGCATTTCAAGCCTGGGACAAAGTGAAACCCCAGCTGTCATTGCTATTGCTGTGGGCTGGGAGTGTGTGACCTGATCCAAGTGGTCCAAGGGCATTGGTATCTGCCAGAAGAAGGGTGGAAAAGCATTCAAATGCCACATTCAAATGTTGGGTTGCCCACAAGTGCTATGAATTAGCAAGGGGTTCAGTGGGACCCAGCTGAGAGCTGGCAAGCTGGGTTTGTTAGTTCTCACAGGATTGCATCAGGGCCGTGAGGCTACTGTTGCTGGCATGACATCATGGCTCTGAAAAAGGATCGGATGCTATAGTTTATATTCAAAGTTGTCATCAGTTCTCAGGTGGTGCTATCTTTGTTTGTGTTCCAGCAACTGCAACTCTTTGGAAATTACCAGTATATGGTACAAGACATCATGATTACCCTTGTGGTTTGCCTGACAAGTAAGCAGCTCGGGGAAGCCAGATGTGTCTGTTTGAGTGCCTGAGTGTAAATGTGTAAAATGAAGTTGACTTCATTTCCCAATAAAAACTCTGCTGTCAGTAACATCATAACTATCGATGCTAGAGCAATTTCCAGGGCCCAGAGCATGGGATTTGCCTCACAGTCCTTTGCAAATACAGCTGCAGACCTCTGTACATTACAGATACGGTTTGGATGTGAGACTCAACTGGAAGAGGAGCAGTTGCACTGGTGACAGTTAATGGGGTTCAGGCAGTGTCACTTCAGCTCCTGGTCTTGTGTTCCTAGGGTGAGGCCCGGTATGGCTCTTGGACTCCACCGGAGATCCCTGCCTGCAAGGGAGGATGATATTCCCCATCTTCCCTCTATGTTCCTCTGAGGGAGGGTTCAGAGGAGGTTCAGATGGACAACAGTAGAGATCAAAGCCATTTCTTGCCTGCTTATAGAGGGCCAGGCTTTGCAGCTTTCACCTGTGATGAGCAGATGGGGGGGTCTGTGTGCAGTTCTGCTTGCTCAGGAAATGCAGAGGGATGCTGGCAGGCTGGGGTGCCATGGACTGCAAATGCCTCTGGTTTCTCTGCAGTGAGCTCGACTGAAGCCTATCCAAAGCTGGCACCGTATCGCCCTCCTGGCCAGCTCGTCTCTCCTCCATTGCTGCTCTCTGTCATCCTCAATGTGTGCTTTACCATAATCATGCAAACCTGTGGTTTCTTTCTGGTGAAGCAGCAGCCCTGGTATGTAGCGCTGGCCAGCCAGAGGTAAGTCCCTCTTTTTGTCTCTGATCTCCAGCTTGCAGATCGCATTGCTGCTGTGGGCAGAGGACACTCCAGCCTCACTGTGACCTGCAGCCGGGTATACCATAAGACCCAAATGGGACAATTCCCCTCTCATCCCAACTGCATGTATACTCAGCAGAGTGTTGCTAAGACAAAATTACGTTGCTGCAGATGCCACACTGAAATTTAAAGGGCCAGCCCAAGGGCTAACACACGTGTGTTTTTCAGATGCCTCATCTGAAGCATGCAGGGCGCTGCCCATCTGGAAATGCGGGAGAAGTGGCAATGCCCTTGCCACAGAGCTGTGCCGTGCTGTGGTGGGCGCCTATCCCCAGCATGGCCAGACAGCAGTGGGGCCACAGCCCGGGGTGCCCATGGGGACAGCTGGCCTCCTTCCAATCCCCTTCGCTGCCCTTGCCCAGGGTCTGGCCACACAGCTCCTCTGGGAAATAAACAGCCCCAGGGACAGGTTTTTCTGGAATCCAACTTCATTTAAAAAACAGTTCTGAGGTTGGAAGCTGACTTTTTTCGGTGTTTGTGAAAGGTAAAAAGTCTCCATATTCCAGAGCCAAATTATATTATGTGTTATGTACATATATAATATAATCATCCTGCAGAAATGAACTGTTAGGGCAGGAGGCCCAGTGAGGTGTTTCAATGAGGATGCTCCCCAGTGCCAGGGCTCAGCCAGGGCTGTTTCCCTGTGGTTGCATGGATCCATCACAGGGCAAGCGTGNATGCCTCATCTGAAGCATGCAGGGCGCTGCCCATCTGGAAATGCGGGAGAAGTGGCAATGCCCTTGCCACAGAGCTGTGCCGTGCTGTGGGCGCCTATCCCCAGCATGGCCAGACAGCAGTGGGGCCACAGCCCGGGGTGCCCATGGGGACAGCTGGCCTCCCTCCAATCCCCTTCGCTGCCCTTGCCCAGAGTCTGGCCACACAGCTCCTCTGGGAAATAAACAGCCCCAGGGACAGGTTTTTCTGGAATCCAACTTCATTTAAAAAACAGTTCTGAGGTTGGAAGCTGGCTTTTTTCGGTGTTTGTGAAAGGTAAAAAGTCTCCATATTCCAGAGCCAAATTATATTATGTGTTATGTACGTATATAATATAATCATCCTGCAGAAATGAACTGTTAGGGCAGGAGGCCCAGTGAGGTGTTTCAATGAGGATGCTCCCCAGTGCCAGGGCTCAGCCAGGGCTGTTTCCCTGTGGTTGCATGGATCCATCACAGGGCAAGCGTGCCAGAGCGGTGTGCAGGCACCTGGGGCACTCAAACACTGTGGTCATTGCTCCCCTGAGAGCTGACATTTTGCCACACACCAGAAAATTAAGCTGATTTTTTTTGTTTTTATTTTGTTTGTTGTGGTTTTTTTTAATGTCTAGTTTTCCCTCCTGTGGGTGATACCTGGTTATTGCGGTAGGCTGTATTAGAAAGAAGAGGGAATTGCTGTTTGCAGCTCCCTGTTTCTGGAGAGAGCAGGAACAAAATGCTGGGTGTTACCTTACAGACATTGCTCTCCAGGGAACCAGACCCTGTCCCCCACCACTGTTGGGGACAATGGTACCAGCAGCAGTGCTCAGAGCACTGTCCTCAGTTACGAAGGCACTACGCTGTGGCCACTGTCTTCTATCAACTGCATCATTGTAGCCTTCGTCTTTTCCAAGGGAAAGCCCTTCCGGAAGCCCATCTACACCAACTGTGAGTAGAGCTGGAGCAATGTGTACTCTGTAGACTCCTGTTCCTACTCCAAAAAAAGCCTGGCAGGAGAGGCTGCTGGGGCAGGGATGCTGTGGATGTTTCTGTACCCAGTCCAGTGACTGGCATGTTGGTGTGTGTGCTTTGCAGAGGATGACAGGCTGGATTTAGTGCAGAACTGTGTATTATTGTGAACACAGCATATGAGGATCTTGGTGTTTTATCCCTGTTTGCGGACAATTCCTAAGAGGAAGCAAANTAGATGTATTTGTTTCAAAATACACACATCAAAAAGAGTTTCTCTGAGATTCACAGTCTTACCTTGCCTGGCTTCCATTCCTAGAGATGAGAGAGAAAAGCCTGTGATAGTATCCCTGTTAAAATCCTCCCACAATAGCCTTTCTTTTTCTGTTTGAGTTTTGCAGAGATGACTTAGCCCTTCTAGCCATTGGCTGACTGATGGCTCCTCTGCAATTGCAGCTCATGGATGAGGGGGTGGGACTTTGCTTCATCTTAGCAGAGTTGTTTTTGTTAGATATTTTGTTAAATGGCAGGTCCCAAACCCATTTCACAGAGCATTGATCACCTACAAAAGACAGGTGAGACCAGAAAGAGCTGCCCTGCAAGCAGCCAGGCTGAGACAGTACAGAGGACTCTCAGCTGAGAAATCTGCACACAATTCTTGGTGTTTTATCCCTGTTTGGGGACAATTCCTAAGAGGAAGCAAAGGGCAATTCCCTCGGTTTTGCCACCCACCCTGTCACCTGTCCTCCTTGGCAGAGAGAAGGTGGCCAGGAACCTGTTGAGAGCTGTTGACAGCTAGTTTTAAGATGCTCAGCTCCTGGTAGTTGCCAGGATTTTGGCACCTCTGAACATCTGAGCCATTTGCATCGCTCTGTGGCCTCCTGCTCTTTTGGAAGAGGATGCAAAGCCAGACAAACTCTTTCTGTGGAAGGCAAGGGTATAGCCTGTCTTTGCAGCCTGTGGGTTGCAGGAGCACCCAGCCCTCCCTGGGAGGGAATCCCATGGGAAACAAGCAGCTGCCTCTGCTGCCTGTGGTCCAGACATACGGTGAACATGCAAGCTAGCGTGGCTCACAGCAGTGCCCCTTTGAGGCAGTTTTCTGTGGTTTTGTAAGAATCAGAATGTACCAAATCACTTGTGCAAGAAAAAACGGTGTAGGTGGTGAGCTTTCCAACAGGCTGCTGGGGAGTAGCTCCTCTAATTTCAATGCCACAGCTCTTCTTTTAGGGGAAAAAAAGGAAAAAGAAAGGCATTTATGTAATGGCAGTTTTACAGCATTAGTATTTGAGGCTCCTGTCAGCATATTTGCAGAGTTTTGTCACCAACCCCCCTCCTTCCCAGGGCCACAAATGTTCTTCTTTCCCTAGATTTATTTTCAGTCCTCCTGGCCCTCCAGCTTGCAGTCTGCCTCTTCTTCCTCTTTGCTGACATCGATGCTGTGTACAGGGACATGCAGGTAAGTGCAAAAGGAACGTGTGTTTCCTTTCACGATAAATATTTTGCTGGCCCTTCACCTAAGTGTACAGAGCAGAAGCTACAGCTCTGGTCATCTTGTAAACAAATTTGCTGATCCGATGCTGACTGGGCAGCCCTTTCAAACTCCTACATCCTTCAACTCTAACATCGTTCTGACATGGGCTTGATCAATGAGGTAGTCCTCTAAAGACTGGGTGGCAACAGGGCAAAGAAAAACTGCTTATATAGCTTGAGCTTTTCTTCTTAACAGAAAAGCACAATGGGGTGGATTGTGGTTTTGCAACATGGAGGAGGCTTGCTGGCCAGAGAAGCGAGAGGGCAGGGATTGCTGCCCTCCCCCTGGGCACTCAGCCAGGGCACAGTGTAGGCAGCTGCCTCCAGCTGGGCTGCCAACATGGGGAACGGCTGAGCCCTGTGGCTTGTCCCCAGCCATTCTGTGTGGGATGGATTCTGCTGGAGGCCTGGCGTTAGGGCCAGCACATCCAGAGGGAGAGGAGCTGCATCCTGCCCCAGGCATCTGATGTGCAGGTTTCAGCAATAGCTTCAGTAGCCAAGATGAGTGAGGCAGCTCTGTGCCATGGGGAATCTGGCATCAAACCTTCCAAGATCTCTGTGACAAGGAATTACTGTCACTTCCTACACCCTCCTCCATGCTTGCCACTGGGAATATGTTAGCCTCTCAAAACATTAGGAACAGACGCAAATCTTGGCAAGGCATTTAAACCTAATGGCTCTTCATGTCTTTTCCAACAGTTTCTTTGCACTCCTATGACCTGGAGAGTTTACATCTTAGTGATGCTCTTGGTCACCTTTTGCATATCTTTTTTTACTGAGGTAAGTGCATTTGTTTACTGTCTGTTGCCCCAGGGTGAGCAGAAGCATTGTCTGGTTGGGTCTTTGTCCCCCCCATTTGCAGCCAGGCTCTCCTCCTGCAGAAGCATAAGCTCTCAGGCCTTTTTTTTTTCTGCCCCTTAAGACTCAATGCATGACAATCAAATCCATTTTATGCAGAGACTGTTTAGACCACATCTCTTAAGCCTTTAGAGAGAGAGATCAAGCTGGAGCGCAGCTGCCTGGAGAGCGCTGCCCTGGCAGCAGAGCCGCCTGCAGCATGGGTCAGGCGCTTGGCAGTGATTTGAAGACTGCTTCCCTCTTGCCCTACAATCGATCAGGCCAGAGACTGTGCTGGTTTGTGCAGTTGGCTGTTGCAGTAATGACTAAGCACTGAGGTGTTCTGCGGGTCCAGGCTGGCTGTGGCACCCCCGGCAGGGGCAAGAGCTGCGTCCAACACCAGGCATTGTCTCCTGCAAGAAGCAGCAGCACCCAGTCATCCCACAGCCCCAGGAGGAAAAGCATGCCCCTTGACTATCCCCTTCAGCCAAACAGGCTGAGAGCAGTGTTGTCCTGATGCAACTGAGCAGAGGCTTCCTGTAGACAAGGATGGTGGCACCTGGCAGCCATGGTACCGACAGGGAGCGCACGCAGCCGCCCAGCGCTGTGCTCCCCATGGGGCTCAGGGTTGCATGTGTAACATGTCCCCGAGCGGTCCTCCCTCCCCATGAAGGGCAGCAGCACTGACCCCATGCCGTGTCACTCCACAGGACGTTATCTTGCAGAACAAGCGCCTCTGGCTGCTGCTTAAAGCCTGGTTTGGGTACGAGTCGAAGAGCCAGTACCGACAATGGCAGAGGATGCTGCAGAGGGATCCCAACTGGCCTCCTGTAAATGCAAAAGGCTTTGCAGCAAAAAGCACAGATGAGATTTACATTAACCCCACCTACACACCGCAATGAGGACTAGGCAAGACCTGCAGTGCTGGCAGCTTCCCTGGCTTCCACATACAGCCCATTTCCATCCTTTGGTGTGCACCAGATTCAGAAGTTTGAAATCACTGCACAAACCCCTCCATTCAGGGGCAGACTGGGCCCCCGTGGGTTGTGTCCTGGAGCACAGGCAAGGATTGTTCTCTCAGCTGCTGGTAGAATAACAGCCTTGACTCTGCTCCATGGCAACAGCAGGTCTCGGGCCTTGCCAGCATCTCCTACAAAGGCTCAAAAATACTGAATACAGGGAAGCAATGGCTTCTGCTGCTCCACATCACACTCCTACTCCATGTTTCAGACACTGCTCTGCCAAATCCTGTCAATGCACCCACTGGGCATGATGGGAAGGCAATCCAAAATAAGTGACCTAATCTTGACTGCACACAGGAAAACGCTTAGAATTGCAAAATCCTGCACTAAACAAAATGCTGCAGCTTCTAAGAACTACAAGAAAGCTCCCCAGATGAAGTAATTCCCATTTTCTTGCATCCTGGAGAGAATTACAGATGTAAGAGGGCACATATGCTGTCCTGGCCGTGGTCTCCCTTGCCAGTTCTTGCAGACATAATGCTCTGAATACAAGGTTAAAGCTCAAGGATTGCTGTAAGACCAGGCGGGGAAGGCTGGCGAGGTTCTGCCCCGCTTAAGCTTGCAAAGGCAGAGTACAGCACAGCTGCTGCACATGTGCACGCATGACTGCCCCCCAGTTTGTGCTCTGATGCTGCCAGAGCCTGGCCCAGGTTTAGTGTCACATGGCAGAAAGCAACGATAAGCCCTGGCTTCTTGCTTTAACTAGGTCATGCCAAGAAGCAGGGGTTTTAACATGCTCTGGCGCACAGCTGCCCGACAGGGACCAGAAGCTGAGCCCCTCTGTACTTGCTCTTTCATCTTCAAGTTGTTCAACCACCTAATTAGTTTAGCCATGGAAGAACTTCTGACTACATTAGCAGGAAGCAAAAATGGACTTTCAGGTTCAGTTTTATTATAATATGTTTTCCCATATTAAAAAAAGAACTTTATTTAAATGTAATAACAGAGGGCACTACAAAATATGACCAGAAGTCTTGGCTTTGTTATTTCAAACATTGAAACAACTGATGTTAAAAAAGGCTTCTGATCCCGTTATGTATGTGTTAAGAGCAGACAAAAATAGCAAGCCTCTTACAGACAGCTGTTTTGCTCTCATCTCTTCTTACAGTCCAGGCAGTTGCCTGTAGTGAAAGCAAAAGAGGATTCAATTTCTTACATGTGATCTGCAAATAACATGGTTCCAAACATTCAAGCCAGATACACCCGTTAAAGAGTAATAAACCACACTTCTCCAAACCAGTTTGCTTCTAAGACATACCACATCAGCTTGGTGACAAGGAAATAGCAGGGTCTGTAGATCTGGAGATGGGGCATAGGTGCTGCGCAGCTCATTCTCCAAGTACATCACCCACGGCACTGCAGGGACCCTGCCTTTGTCTTCCTGCTGGCTGGAGGATGATCCATCCTGTGCTGGGGCTACAAACTGCTTAAATTCAACTTCTGGTCGCTGAAAAGCCAATGGCCCTAGCTGCAATTCACGGTGGGCTTTCTTTAAACCTCAGTGCTTTGGCAGACCAAGGAGTAGAATCATAAATGGTTTGGTTTGGAAGGGACCTTAAAGATCATCTAGTAAGCTTGAGCAGGTCCAATACCAACAACTACTGCACTTACGGAGATGAAGAGGGACATTTCAGTGGCACAGCGGTCCCAACCTGGAACAAACAGCTGCCAGAGGAAAAACTAGCTTGGTTGTTGTCAGATCCCCCAGACTGGGGTCTGCTGCTCCCAAAAGGAGTCTGAGGAGCCAGGGAAAGGGACGCCTTACAGGCAGGAGAAAACCACAAAACACCATCATGCCAAAACCAGAGCACTCATTTAAAACATGAGAGGATACAGCCTGTAAGACCTGCCCTTCCTTCCTCGCTCCTGCTCTCGCAGGAGCTGCTTAGTTTAGGCACCGCCAGCACAGGCTCCAGGACACAGCATGTGCCTCCTCTGCCCTTCTGCAGCCCTGGGAACCTGGGGCTTTCTGCTTGCACAGGCTCTCAGCTCAAGGCCACGCAATAAACCCTCAGCAGTACTTTTACATGACTTTTGTTTTGTTTTGGGGATTTTTTTTTTTAAAAACCAAAAAGTAAAAATGTTTCTTCAAGCAGGTTAGAACAGGTTATTCACAGAAGCCTACAGGCTATAGGTGATAAAACCAGGATGTGTGTAGAAAGCCTACACCAGCCCTCAGCAGAGCACTGGGGGTGTGAGGATGGAGAATTTGCTTGCAGGCGCTCCCAGACTACCACAAAAATCATCACAGGCAATTAAATAAAAGCAGAGGTGGCAAACAGGCTAGTGCTGCTCTCAGCATGGGCAACACCATCGTTAGTAAGTCTCAGTGGCAGCTGCAGCCACAAACTGTCCCGGGTCCCTCCTGGCTGAGGGCTCCCTGCCCTGCTCCGAGCTCATCCCAATGCCCGTCAGTACTGTCTCTCTCTGGATCTACTCCGGAGCAAGCCCAGCAAGGAGAAGGCACCAGCAGCAGCTGTTACAAACCCAATGGCACCGATTGCTCTCTTGGCCTGCAAAGGGGAAGCAAAACACAGGCTGTAAACATGATGAACTTTTTTTATTTTTTTGCCCCCAGGCATTCTGATGAAGAGCAGGCAGGGATAATCAAGGCAATTACATGAATGAGAGACACCTGCCCTGTGAGCAGAAGGGGTAACACCTGGGCTTCCAGCCTGAGGCTGTAGCATTCGGCAAGAGAGCACTACCAGAGTGCAGACAGATCCCAGGGAACCTCCTGGTCCAGGGTCTCCAGTGAGGCCAGAGGTGGTGAGGGTCTGGACCCCATGCCTGGGGCTTCGCTGTTGCTGTGCAGTTTGCAGGCTGTGCCCTGCTCCAGGGGCTGACACGGAGCAGCAAGGAGGTGCGCTGTGAGGCACGCAGGGGCTTACCCTGTGTTACTTACCTGGTCGGAGACCCCCTCCCCGTAGCGGAGCAGCGTCACGAAGTGCTCGCAATTGTTGCCGAGCAGGTCGTAGGACACCTCCTGGTCGATGAAGTACTCAGCGCGTCGGATGATGTCCTCCACCGGGAGGGGAGCGTAGGTGCCGTCATACTTGTTGTTGATGTGGTAGGTGTCATTTCCCACCACATCCTTCAGGAGCTGCATCCTCACTCGGGCCTTTCTGCTGAAGACTGACTTGGCACTGGAGAACGTGGCTGGGGGCCCTTCATCTGGGGAAGGTGGGGATGAGATAAGCCAGGAAAGGCCACCTGCACGCAGAGTCCACTGCTGGCCAGTGGAGGGAGGCAGGGCTCCCGGGTCACCCCAAAGTGCCCTCCCCCAAAGTGCCCTCTGCACCAGCCTTACCTACAGGTGTCACGTTGATGATGTACCCGTCCCCCAGGTAGAGCGCCCAGTGCTGGTAAGCTGGCCGGAAGATCTCGATCAGATCCCCGGGCTGAGGGTCACCGGGGTGGGTGGCACTGAAGCTCTCAATAGCGGCCATCTCAGAAGCGTGTCAGGACATGTCCCCCAGGCTGGGCAGGCTCGGCGCAAGGCGCAGCGGATGGCGAGCTCTGGGATGCGCGCAGGGTGTCTGCGGGGGGATGGCAGGCGGGGAGGTGTCAGGGGCTGGCACTGGTGTGCCCGTACTGCCCGGGGAGCATCATGGGGTGCCACCCCACCGCTGCTGCGCGGTCCCCATCTCCGCAGGACCCTGGCTGGGGAGCGAGAAGGGAACGGCCGCCCCCCCCGCCGGGCGCTGCCGGTGAAGGGTGAAGCGATCGCGGGCCGGCTGCCAGCGCCCGGCCCCGCCGCTCGGCCCTTCCCTGGCCCGCGGGCTGACCCACCCCCCCCGGTGCCCCCCGTCCGCTCTGGGCGCTGCTCCTCCCGGGGCTCGGCTTGTACCGGCAGCGGGCCCTCCCCGGTGCAGGGTGGCGGCTCCCCGGGGGGGCACCGGGGTGCAGAGCCGGTCGCAGGCTCTGGGGCACCCCCGGAGCTCGGCACCGCCGCAGCCCGGCACTCGGTGCCCCGGGCGCCGCATCCCGCTGGCAGCCGCCCGCTCCCACCCCCGCGTCCCCCCCAGCGCCCCGCTCACCCAGCGCCCGTCCCGCCGCTGCCGTGGCCCGGTGCCGCCCCGCGGGGGGAGCGGCGGAACCCGGAGCGGGTCCTGGCTCCTCCCTGCCGCTGGAAATGGCGAGGGGCGGGCGGGCGGTGCTTGCACGGTCCCCGGGGAGCTGCCTGCCTCCCTGCTGCCTGCCAAGCAGCCGCTCTGCTCCGCCGGCGGAGGCTCCGCTCCAGGGGGTGTTGCCCAAGCCGCCCGTCGGCCGTCGGAGCTCCCGCTGTCCCCGGGGAAGACGGGCCGCCTGGCCGGGAGTCTGTGCCGCGGCTCCCGCAGCTGTCCTGCGGGGCGGGGGAGCGGGTAAGTGAGCGGCCCTCCAGTAGGAAACCTTTCGAGAGGGAAAGGGGATGCTGCCGATTCATTTCTTTGCCGGTGAAGAGAAGCAGAGGATCTGGAGCTCTGGGTAAATCCCTATGGGCGTTTTAGGGCAAAGAGATTTCTAGGATGGCTTTTTATGTTGTGGCTCAGGAATTTCCTTCAGGACATCAGAGGAGTCTTGTGATTGTGCCCAGCAAGAGTCCTCTGAGCTGAGGGGTGAGCTCAGCTGAGTGGGTGCAGCTGGCTCCTTGGCTATTGCTGGCACAATATGCTAAAAAAGAGGGTTCCCTGACAATGAAACTGTCCCCTGGGTGGGTTGAACTAAGCGGTGTATTTAAAGCACTGTATTTCAAAATTCAGGTGAGCAAGCCAGTTGATTTTAAAGATCAGAGCAGCAGAAGATTTGTCATCTTTCTGGCTTCTATGGAAATGAAATAGTTAATTCAGTGGAGCACTAGATTGCAGTTCTGCTTTCTGTATCGTCCGTTTCAAGTCTTGAAGTATTTGCAAAGCTTTGCAGTGGAAAGCCAAAGCAATTCTTGTGAAATTGGGGGGGGTGGAGGAGGGGAAGTGTACCCATGAAAACCCCAAAATCTGCTTTACCTGGGCACAGCTGCGCCCTGTTGCTTGGGGGAGCCTGGGCTGGGATCCTGCAGGGTGGGGACCAGCCAGTGCTCCCACTGCTGCGAAGGGAGGCGAGCGTGGTCACACCACCTGACATTCCCAGAATCGCACTGTTAGCAAGTGCGAGAGTGTGATAGGGAGCTGCCGCTGAACAGGCAGGAAAGATGCTTTTATAATTGCAGTGAAATTCCAGCATCAGGCTGACCATTCATTTGTGCATGAGTAGGTCCCTTGTGCTGATTCATTTTCATTATGTAATGAGGCCAAAAAGCCCCTTTCTGTTCACATCCTCTCCCAAATAGTTGTGCTGTGCACATATGGACAGCTGGCATATTCTTGAATGGACCAAAATAAAATGTCTTTTGTCTNCGACTGCGAGGCGAGCGTGGTCACACCGCCTGACATTCACAGAATCGCACTGTTAGCAAGCGCGAGAGCGTGATAGGGAGCTGCCGCTGAACAGGCAGGAAAGATGCTTTTATAATTGCAGTGAAATTCCAGCATCAGGCTGACCATTCATTTGTGCATGAGTAGGTCCCTTGTGCTGATTCATTTTCATTATGTAATGAGGCCAAAAAGCCCCTTTCTGTTCACATCCTCTCCCAAATAGTTGTGCTGTGCACATATGGACAGCTGGCATATTCTTGAATGGACCAAAATAAAATGTCTTTTGTCTACCTAACTGTTCAGGGAGGTTACAAATACTTTTCTGGCTAACAGCACACAGGAGTTTATGGATACAAGGGAAATGCCCAGGGAAGTGGTGGAGTCACCATCCCTGGAGGTGTTCAAGAAGGGTGTAGATGTGGTGCTTAGGGACATGGTTTAGTGAGTTAGGTGTGTTGGGTTGGACTTGATGATCCTTAAGGTCTTTTCCAACCTTAATGATTCTATGAAAGGAGAAAGGGTAAGTTAATAATAACCAGCGTTACAGCAGTAACAACAGGAAGCCCACACTGTTCCTCACTGTAACCAGAAATGAACCTGCAAAGAACTGGAAAAGCATCAGAGAAACCTCAATGGTGTAATTCCTTGTGTCTCAAAGCTTCACTCATGTCACTGGACCTTTGTTCAGGGCTTGTACAGGGGACCGAGGCACTGCCTGGCCCTTGAGCCTTGCGAGTGGTCTGTCTTGGGGCGGGTGTCCCTCACACTGAACATTATCAGGCCTTGCCACAAACACGTTTGGTCTCCTGCTGTAGGGGGGTCCTGAGCTGATGCAGATCTCTACCCATATTCATCACAGTGTGCCAGCTTCAGAATTTGCAAAGACCCCAAGGAGAGTTTATGACAGGACCTGGTTCTTCAGCAGTTTTTGTTAAGTTGTGCTCTTGCTTAGCCCCCATGGGCAGGGGACTGAGGACAGCCCTACTCTTGTCCCCTCCACCTGACAGCAAGGAGGCAGCTCTCCTTCAATCACTGCTTCCAGGCCAGTGCTCCCAAGGGGGACAATGGGGATCATCCTTTCTACTACACCTGTCACCAGATGAGCTCAATGTCTTCTTGGCCATGCCTTGCCCAAAGAGGAGTAAGAACTGTGTCCAGCTCAGTCAGCTAATCCCTCTGCATGGGAGGAATTGGGTACGATGATCTCATGAAGACCTGCCTGGGATGCTCTAATTAGTTCTGACCACATCAGTCTGCTGTTTGTACATCTGTCAGAGGTGTGTATGTGATGATGTACAGCACACTTGTGCTGGTAAATTTTGTCTGGACTTTTTTCGAACAGCCTCTGAAG
>VZTO01022270.1:1695-24964 GCA_013400615.1 Syrrhaptes paradoxus
TTTTTTTTTTTTAAATGGAGATGAAAAGCAATCACTTTTCATGGGAAACCAGAGGCACTTTTGCAGCTGATGTCAGTTTTAATTGTTTCAATGTGTGAGCCAAAAATCTGATGTGAAGAGAGAAGTGCTGGGGAACCGCTGACATCCCATGGAGTAAGGCGTTCCCACTCTCGGGGCGTCTGATACCCAGCCAGGCGTTGAAAGGGGACCTCAAAATAACTGCATGGGAGGTATAACTAAAAAAAGAAGAAAAATTGCCATATGCTATTCCATACCATTCCCCATATAGGAAACGTGCTCCCCACAGTGCATATATGGCTCATTTGCTCAGTGCTGTACAGGAAAGGCTTAAAATCTACCTGTATTTCAGATGAGAAAGGATTCCAAAGACAGGGATATCCTCTTTTCTATAGCTTTTGGAGGCAGTGAAAAGCATCTGATGACTGAAGTGTGTGCTGGGCAAGTGAATTACTCAGCTTTTAAATGACTCCTGAATTTTCTACCTAAATAATAAACTACCAGAAACACCAGAGGCAAGTGCGTTACTAATTTCTGTTGTGGCTTTTAAAAGATGTCTACAGGTCTTCTGCATGTGTTGGCACTCCCACCCGAGCATCACACATTTCCAGACCCTTTTCACAGCTGCATGGTTAATCTGGGTGGTACCTATAAGGAAAAACTCTGGACATTAAGATATATGAATAAATCAGACAGGTCAGTCTTTAGAAAGGAGGAAATAAACTTCCATAAAAATAATTAATGTCAGACCAAACAGCATTTTTAAACAGGAAAGCATTCTGTCAGAAATTATCTGACCAGTTTTACACCGCGGCTGCATAAATGAATACCAACACTTTTGCCAAGGGGCAGGGTAGGGGAGAAGGCTGTTAGTGAAGTTCACTCGCTTTCAAATTTTTTTTTTTTTTAATTCCCTCNCACACTGAGTTTTACATTTCTAGAATTTCTTGGGTTTGGTCAAAAATGCCTGCTGGTGTTTTCAGTGCCTCTCAGTGTCTCCAGCAACAATTATCCCAGACCAGTTCCATTCCAGGATCTCAGAAAAATATGTTTTGAGATAGAGTCTCTCACACACAAGGGTTGCAACTGTCATTCTCTGTCAACTATTTTCTGCGGGAAATTAACTTTCTGCAGGAGATGGGACAAGCCTCATTGAAGTCATCTGTGCCGAATGGTTTCTTGGGGTGTTTTTTCAGTTCTTTTTTTGGGAGTAGATTCAACAGATCAGAAGCCAAGACTATTGTCTTGATTTTTACATGCTATTGGTGAAGTTAAAATTGTGCCCTGGTACGTAGAGAGATACGTGACTTTTGTAAACATGGAGTAAGGATGTTGATGCAGATGTCTTCACCATCTGAACGGCTCAAAATGCTTTTCAAGCTCTCATTTAAATTCACCACTGTGCTGGCACAGCTTCGCTCAGAGCTGGGTGATGTTCGTACCAAATGTAAATCATTACAGCGACCAAATCCATGGGACTGTAGTTGTTTTGCAGCTTGTTGCCAGTACAAAATAGCCCCAAGGTCACTGGGATCGCAGGAGGACTGTGGCCACAATCCTAAAAATCTGCATGACCAGAGGAATGGTTTCACCCTGAGCAGGACACGGGATGTGGCTGAGGATCAAGGAAACACATGTGCCCAGATTGGACTTGTTGGTACCCAGCTGCCAGAGCAGATTTTGGGGCAGTTGGCATAAGTCAAAAGCAGGAACAAAAAAGCAGCAGGAGGTTGGTTTTTGCTTTCTCCCTTTGTGTTTTTTCCACACTTTTTGACCTCTTTCAACGTTACCCTTGATGTTGTGCCTTTGAAATCTCCATGCTAAAAGCTATTTACTCACAATGGAGGAAAAGAAGCCTCTGATTTGGGTACAGGAGGTGAGGATTTGGTTTTGCAAGGTGAAATCTTTCCAATCATTCCTTATCCAAAGGACAGCTGAGTACACACGGATGAATGCCTCTCTTATGACGCCCTATAAATGCTCACATTTAAAGAAAAATGTAAAAAATATATATTCTTCCATAAGAGCCATCATTTGCCATNTTTCAAATTTTTTTTTTTTTAATTCCCTCCAGAATATCAAAGACTTTTTTTCCTGGGCATGAGGAAAGAAAAATTCGCACTTGTGTCTCCTCTGGTTGCAAGAACTCTCAGTTGCAGGGAGTCGACTTTACTGTCTGTCTTCAGAAGGTTCCTTTTGCTTCACAACTGCAGGCTTTGGGTTGAAGGAGGTTCGTGGGGTTTTTTTTTCCTTTTTTTTTTTTTTTTTTTTTGTGGTGTTGCCTTTTTTTTTCCCCCTTTTTTTTTTTTTTTTTTTTTTTTTTTTTTTTNATGGAGTAAGGATGTTGATGCAGATGTCTTCACCATCTGAACGGCTCAAAATGCTTTTCAAGCTCTCATTTAAATTCACCACTGTGCTGGCACAGCTTCGCTCAGAGCTGGGTGATGTTCGTACCAAATGTAAATCATTACAGCGACCAAATCCATGGGACTGTAGCTGTTTTGCAGCTTGTTGCCAGTACAAAATAGCCCCAAGGTCACTGGGATCGCAGGAGGACTGTGGCCACAATCCTAAAAATCTGCATGACCAGAGGAATGGTTTCACCCTGAGCAGGACACGGGA
Source organism: Syrrhaptes paradoxus (assembly GCA_013400615.1). Taxonomy (NCBI): domain Eukaryota; kingdom Metazoa; phylum Chordata; class Aves; order Pterocliformes; family Pteroclidae; genus Syrrhaptes; species Syrrhaptes paradoxus. The sequence continues at coordinate 4,336 of VZTO01022270.1, forward strand.
TGTGGCTGAGGATCAAGGAAACACATGTGCCCAGATTGGACTTGTTGGTACCCAGCTGCCAGAGCAGATTTTGGGGCAGTTGGCATAAGTCAAAAGCAGGAACAAAAAAGCAGCAGGAGGTTGGTTTTTGCTTTCTCCCTCTGTGTTTTTTCCACACTTTTTGACCTCTTTCAACGTTACTCTTGATATTGTACCTTTGAAATCTCCATGCTGAAAGGTATTTACTCACAATGGAAGAAAAGAAGCCTCTGATTTGGGTACAGGAGGTGAGGATTTGGTTTTGCAAGGTGAAGTCTTTCCAATCATTCCTTATCCAAAGGACAGCTGAGTACACACGGATGAATGCCTCTCTTATGACGCCCTATAAATGCTCACATTTAAAGAAAAATGTAAAAAATATATATTCTTCCATAAGAGCCATCATTTGCCATCTTCCACCTGCTCTATCCTATTAAAATGTAAAATTTTACTCTTTTGGGTGGATCAACACATAACTCCGAGGGGCTCTTGGACCATCATCATAACCTTTGGGTGCTCCAAAAGAAAAATTAAAATTATGAGTCCTCTGGGCTGAACACACACTTGGGGCTGGCAGTTTGTTCTCTTTCCAAGCATGTCCTGGTCAGCAGTGCTGGGGCTTTAGAGACCTTTTTTATAGAGTGACTAAGTGAAAGCACCAGAGTGTTGTCAGAAAGCTGCAGCAGGATGCTCTCAGTTGGGTGAAAGCATTGACTCCGTGTTCCTTTCATCCCTGTTCAGCACGGTTTTGTGCACGTTGTCTTCTCTGCTGTGAATCTGTTAGCTGGAAGAATGCTCCAAGTATTTCAAAAGCACGCAGAAATTATTTTCTATCTTTTTTTCCCCTTCATGTCGGTACAGAAATGCCCTGAGCACCCCGTTGCTTGGCTGGGGATAGCATCTAAATGCATGCTCAGGACGTGGCAGCAGCATCCTGCAAAAATTGCTGCTTTGCTCTTTGGAAATGCCACTGACCTCATAAAAACCAATCTTCTGACAGAGGCTAAAGGAGAAAATTATAGTACAACGTTCATAGATGATCTTAGGAGTAGAAACCAAATGATAGCACTGCAAGGCCAGCCCCGGTACCAGCCCACTGTAGGGTTGTGGGGTGAAACTTTCCCTCCGTTGATTCCCTGCGTGGTGAGGTTGCCATGCAAAACGGGTAACCTCAGCTGCATGCAGCAATTTGAATTTTCTCACTGCCTCTGCCGTCAAAAATGATGGCGATGGGGCCATGTAACTCCTTGACTGTATAGATCACAGCAAACACCCTTCCTGCTAAAAGGGCTCGATTCTCCTGTCAAGACACAGCCCTCTTGTACTGCGATAGCAGCTGAGCACATGCCACGATGGGAACAAATGCCTCTAAGTGGTTTTTACTCTTAATCACCGAGCTGCTCCTTTCATTCCTTTTGTCTTTTGCTGACTCTGTTCTTGCTGCTGCTTTGCTGTCTCTGCCTTATCTCCCTCTGTGTACTGGTGCCACAACCACTAAATCCTCTCTCAGCCTCCTGTGCTTTAACTGCTGTTGTCACCAACTACTTCTTGTCACCATCACTTAATCTCCTTTGTGCTTCACCCTGTCTCGATTCATTCTACCTGAAATTCATCAGGATATACAAGGACGAAGATATAAGGAGAGAGAATTTTGCCTTTCAATCCTTCTTTATTTGGAAAAAAAAAAGTCTCTCTCCCTACATGCACAGCTGAAAAAGGAATTGATTTATGTTGCTGTAACTCTACTGATTCTACCTGAAATTTCTCTAATTTCCACTGGTGTAAAGGAGATTAAAATCCATCTCAGAGTACAGCACTTCACTTCTGTAGAATTGCTTTTGACTGGGGAAGAGATAGGAGGTATATTTCCAGCCTGAAATACATTTTCATTGTTATCTCGTGCCCAGGGCTCAGTGAAGGACTTTTGTTGGTGTTTTCTGCAAATCACCTGAATTACCGATAATCCTTTAGCAGCCCATGAGCAATAAAACACTGCATGGCATGGGAAGCAATATTTCTGAGTGCCCTGGATGCAGTGGAAGCACAAAATCTGGCTGTCAGATGGATACCCACTGTAGGAGTACAAAAAAAGTTGCCCTAGGTTGCCCAAGGGCTGAATTTGGACCCAGGCAGGGAACCCTGCCATGTGAATATCTCCCTGATTTGCAGCCATAGCCTGGCTCTGGGTTACCTTCTTGAAATGTTTTTTTTAGTAGCAAATGTTTTATTTAAGGCTAGGAATACATTTGCAAAGTATAATGTAGCGTCCCGATTTGTCTTGCCACATATGCTCCATATATCTCAGAATATGTTTTCTTTGCTCTACTACCGATAACCTGCAGATACATAACCACTCACAGACCCGGGCAGGGTCAACACCACTTTTTTCTCAACCACTTCCCACAAAGGAGAGGTAGGAAGAGAGCAATAAATCCAGTCCAATTCACTTCTCCCTTATCTTCCAGTTAAGATACAGCCCGAAACTTACTGGTTTCCTAGAATATTCATTTATACCTCCTTCATCACAGATTCTCCAGCATTTCTCTTTTTTGGTTTGTTTTTTTTTTTGCTTCCAAATCAGGAAAAAAAAATATTTAGTCACATTCACATTGCAAAATAAATGTGTGATATCCTTATAAGTGTGAGGATTGGTTTGAAGTAAAGACAGCAGGATGCCTCAAGCAATATGGGTACGCAGAAGCCATCACACAGCTTGGGTGGGTGAATTCATTTTATTCGTGGTTTCAGACATGCTGAAGGTATGCAATCTCCATCGGATAATGTGTTGTCCCAGCTTCTGAGAAGTTTAAGTGATGAACTTCTGGAAAGAGATGAGTCAGCAAAGAGCCTGGATGTTGTATAATTGATCTCAGCATTTATATTTATGTGAATGGAGCAGGAAGGTGAGTTCTGCTCCCAGGTCTCATGCGCAGACCACAGCTGAAGTTCTTTGAGCCTTAACAGACCCAATGATGGGAATTAACTCTAATAATCAACCCAAATAGGGTTGCGTAAGGCTCAGACTCCAGAATTGTGTCCGATTGTGCGGTTTGTGGCTACATTTACAAGTCTTTATCGATCAAAAGTGACGTGCTGATGTCCAGTTCTCACCCTCAAACATTGCTAACAGGGTTTTTTCTTGTACAACAAACGTTTCAGTGTTAAATGGGCTTACCAAACACCACAGACACCCTCAAGAGCAGCAATAGATGTTTTTTTTCTACTTTTGACTGTCATGATTGGATGGAAAAATTTAGTTCCTGGATTCATTTTGTTAATTTATTTCATTTCTGTTACTTTATGCAACACACGCACACTCTTTGATTGGTTTGGCGACTCATTATAAACCACAAAAACTACAGTTCAGCAAGTGACAACTTCTCACTGCTGGGAAGGAAATAACCTTTTACCTCTGCCCATAATTGGTGTGAAGCCTCAAACTGTGTCCACTGAGAACTATTATCTTTACTTTTTTATCTTTGCCTAGCAGCATAAGGGAGCCAGGGCATCCTTGCACTGGGAGTCGCTGACACAGAGTTCAGGCATGAGACTTTGCAGAAGGTAGGAGATGCAGAGAAAACCATCAAACAATCAGCCTGAAAAGCAGCAGCCTCATTAAACTAATCTGCCTAATCATTGCCAAGGTTGGGTCCTTTCTCACTGGCAGCACTAGAAATGGATGTCAAGTAAAATCGTGGGTAGTGAATTGGCTGTAGGAATAGACTGCAGGTTTTGCCTACAGAATTACACAAAATAGGTTTGGAAAGGAGTTGGGGAGGTCACCTCATTTACCCTCTCTAGATACGGGATCGAGGAGAAGGAAGAAAACAAGTTGCTAATATTTTTAACAGAAATAGTCATGAAGTCTGTAGTCTGTGCCTGTGTGACAACACCTTGGTAGGTGTAGGGGACCATCAGCAGGGCTGGGAAAGGCTGCAGAGTTCTGTGGAAGTGCATGACTGCTTTGTGCCAAAAGCTATGCAGGAGATTTCCAATGAAGGAAGGCAAAAAGGGGACAAGGTGCCTTATTCCCCTAAAGGACAAACTATGGGAACAGTCACTTCACCTCTATTTTGACAGGCTAGACATGTATGAAGAAGAGGTTGCCAGGACACTAGAGGAAGAAATGAGGGTGTGAGATGGGAATGACCTGAACAAGAGATTTCCCCTGCAGACAAGCCCAAACCTAAAGACACCTAAAGACATCCCCAAAACAGGATGACTTAGATTTGGCTGTGCTGGGGGGGGCTCAGAGATGAATCAGAGTCAAACCAAACCTACCCAGCAGGGAAGAACACAAGTTTCCCACAGCCAAATAAACAGAATGAATGGACATTTGGTAGGGGAAGGAATAAAAATTCGGTTTTAACTATACCACTTTAGGTGCACTGAGAACTTCCATGTGGACAGTGCCACGGATCAAGCTAGAAAATGTCGAAGTTGAGCTGCTGCTGCCTAGACTGACCTTACAACAAGAGAGACAGAGTCAAGGAGCTGAAAGCAAGAGAGACCCCCTAGTAGCTTTCTTGAGCTTTTCAGAAGCTTAAGCAAAACAGACCAAATTACACGGACACAAGTAAAAGGCTGAGGTTTAAATACTGTTAAAGATGATTCATTCCCTGTTGCTCTACTATTTTAAAGGGCAGACAGCCAGCTACTGAAGCACTGACCCTAACATTTTTTTTCAGCAAGTGAGGCTCCCATTGCCTTAGAAACCCTGCCTGATCTTGTTTGGTCTGAAAACACTGCAAGAATAGATGCACAAGACTACGTGACTTGCATAATTCCGAAGCAGAGCAAATTCCTAAGCCCATACCTTACTGTTTACAAACACATTTACAACTCTTTCAATTTGGTAATGGGAGTGAATGAGCAAATAGGCTCAGCATGCACTTACCTGATTTCCCTGGCATATTTAAGACATTTAGTTTATGCCAAAAAACTGTAGAGGAGGAGGTGGAAAGATAAGCTCTTCCTGGTTCTAATTTCTAAATAGATTAGGTACAAACACTTCACTTTTATGGGAAAGTTTAACACTTAACTCTATGAATATGAATCTTTGGTGGCAGTTCAGATGAACATTAACATCTTTCAATCTCATCACTTCTGTCACATCTATTAGATAAGGTCCTTTTCTGTCGTTCTTCCATCCACCTCAGGATCTGAGATTACAAAATTAGCACAGGGCTATAAATTCTCCCTCCTGTCTGATTCTGTCCTCAACAAACACAATTTTCTCGCTCAATTCTATTTCTCATTTTCTTGGTGCATTTTTTTTCAGAAATAACTTACTGCTTTTTCCTTGGTTTTGTTCTTGTTCTCCAATTACCATGCTACAGCTAAAAAAAGTAATTTGCCTTCACACAAGAAGCCTTCTTCCTAAGTGCCAGCATGTAATACTGTAATACGCTGCAAATCCTTCATTTCTATTTAGGTTTGGAGTGTGCCTCATAGTTTCTAGGGAATAAATCATGACTGTCTGATGACTGAAATGACCTTCAGTCCCTATAGTAATTTAAAATGAAGCTGAGTTGATTCTCATTAAAAGCCTGTAATTTTGCTTAGCATTTCAGTTACTTGTTTTCTTTGTTGATATCATATATCATTTCAAATCCTTTCCTGCAACTAATTATCAAACTCTATTTAGTTTTAAGTCAGAGTGATACCGCCATGTGTTTTTCGAAACTGTAGTTACAGTGGTAAAATGTGCTCTCATCAAAGGGCCAGGAATTTTCTGGGAATTGAATTTCACCTCAAATCAGTCCAGGTTAGCCACGTTATTTGTTTTATTAGCTTTACCTTAAAGCCTTTTTCTCCAGAGTTTTATATGTGGTATTTCTCAAAACTCTCTGTGAACCATTAGCTGATATCATTGCTTGTGGTATTTAACTTCCACTGCTATCCAGCCAACACATGGATTTATTATATTACTGATACTGATTTCCTATCATCAATGGCCATTCAGGCTAGTTTAAACACCTTCAGCAATAAGACACACAAAATACCCACACTGCAGAATTTTTATGGTTTGAGAGCCAAGATTTTTTTTATAACTCTTAAGTGCACTTTCACTTTCTTTATTGCACCAAGTATAAAGTTAAATTTACCAAGCAGCATAAATCTCTTCCACCTGTGCACACCATGGAAACGAAATCATTAAAGGGGCATCATCATGCCGTACATTAAAAGTGGTGAAAGGAACAATAAAGACTGAAGGAAAATGTTCCCAGTCTGGTGCTTGGATTTCAGTATCCAGGACAAGATGTATCTTCGCAAATTTCAGACATCTGTGGTGTTGACACCCATCCTACACTCCTTGGAGAGGCATGGAGAGAAATGTGCCCTTGTAGGGGAAGATTCATGTGACCAGCTTTAGATATCTACTTAAGAAGGAGATGATTTGTTCTCTGTCTTTTCTCCACTGGCTGAAGGCAAAATGGACAACAAAGTCAAACAGAAACATCCCTATCACATTTTTGAAGTTGGCCAAGATGAATTGCACAGTTATATCTGTATTTAAAAATATGGCATTGAACCCAACTGAAACGTGTCCCATCTTGCCCTTTTAGCTTTATGCCATCAAAATCTCTAAAATGCCTGTTTTTCAGGACGTCCGAGTGATCCTGGTTCCCATCAAAATGAACCCAGGAACATACAGTCTCCTTGAAAAAAGAGTGTCTTGGCTCTCAAAATCAATCTAGTTCTGCCTCTACATAAGCCAGTTTTTAAATATGGTTTTAGCAGAAAAAAATTCCTGACTCCAAGATTTAAATAGTCACTTCTGTGTGCTTTCGTAAATCCATATTTTTAGGCACCAGCCTTAATACGTCCCCACTTACAAAATCTCTGTTGGCATTAGTCAGAAGCCTTCATAACAACTGCCTTTGGTTATGATGATTATGCTCCTTTTCCTAACTTTTTTGTTACTTTTCTCATTTTTCCCTGTTCAACAAAATTAAATAGACCTGCCTTAACTATAAGCCTTCCTGAATTACCAGGCTTGTGGGCTGTTTTAGGATTTTAATGCTGCAAAGAATGTTTAAAGTAACAAGAAAGTCATGAAACCAGATGTAAGCATAATAAATTGGCAAAACCTAATTCTTTTTTTTTTTCCAGGCTCCATTTTTGTGACCTACCTACTTGGCAAAGTTCTTCCAATAGTTAAGTCATTTTATCCTCAGAGGAATTTTTAATTTAAATACAAGTCCATACATTTTGGCCAAAATGAGCCTGTGAAATTAACACTGTTTTGGACAGCAGAAAAAAAAAAAAAAAAAAAAAAAAAAAAAAAAAAAAAAAAAAGGAATAATCATCTAAAGGCTTTTGCAAGCGTTCCAGGAACATCATTACTTATGTATTTTTAGTCTTCCTACTGGCAGCAAGAGCAGTGTAAGACAAATTTACATTTCAAGGCTGGAACCAACTGCATTTTGCATGGATCTGATAAAAACATCAGAAGAACAACAGAGATACTTTGGCACACACATACATTTCCTAAACGACAGAAAAATGAGAATTTCAGGGATGCATTTCTGCACCTCCCACTTCAAAGTCTTCCTACTTAATCTCCCTTGAATAAGCTGCAAATATGTCTGACCTCTTAGTAAAATTCACTCATTTTTATAGTTTTTTCCATGCAAATCCCACAGAGGTGTACAGATATTGTGCAGTTACTCAGTAAGATTACAGATATCTTTAAATTTATCAAACACTGATTTTTTTCCACTGGTAACGAATGAGACTTTTTCATGGAAATTTGTTCTCACTGGAGCCCCACAATACATGCTTCTCAAAATTTATCACAGCACCCAATCTATTACTGGCTCCCTACAGTAAAGGCAGGTCAAGTAGATACAACACGGCTCGCAGACTCTGCTCCTAAGGTTGTTTTAGAGTAGGCTTAAGTGCTAATGTAAGAGTCTTCTGGGCAAACTAGAGGATGCGGAGGGTTCTAGATCAAAATGTACTACTTAAATCTTTCAACACTGCTCTCTGGATGTAATGGTAGGATGAAGATGAAAACATGATGCTCCACAGCTTAAAAAAACTTTGCTTGCTTTTTATTGCACCTTCTGACTTTGAAGATTCTCAACCTGTGTGTGATGGTAGAAGACAATTTATTTTCCAGATTGCTCCAAGTTGGTGCAGAAGAGATGTGTAGAAACAATAAATAGTTTTGTTTGATCCCAAGTAAGTGATGTTGGACTGAAAGTACATGCTCTTCACCCTCTTGAAATAGCATATGCTATTCTAGTATTGCAAGGTGGAAAAAGAGTATTAGAAACAAAACATCTTTCTTCCTCAGAGAAAAAGTCAGAGAAAATAAAAGGTCAGAGAAAATAAAAAGTAAATATCCACAACTACTGGAGAATATAACTCTTACAGTTAGGAAGGAGTTAGCAATCTCAGCTTGACACAGGATCTTTCCAACACACAGAAATACTTTGGCAAAATTTCCTAATTTAGCTGCTCTGCAACTTTTTCAAGTTCTCATATGTCAAATTTGGGCTTCAGTCCTGGCTTTCCCCCAGTGAACCTACTGATCCTCTGCCTCTGCATCCAGTTGGCATGACTTTCCATGTCTCCTAGTGCCCTTCCATCCAACTCTGAAGCCAGGCAGAGGACAAGAGAAGAGCCATCCCCCTCAGTGGCATGTTCCTGGCTCCCAGTCCCGCCAACGCTGTAGCACCGTGTGACTTCATTGCTCAGCCAATTCTGGAAACACTCACTAGATCTTTTGTAATGTCCCCGACCTGATGGCACTCTGGGATCAGTCTCCTTAAAAGCTACTCCAGGATGAAAATTGAACTTCACCCTAGAGCAAGTTATATTTCTCTAGGGACAAGCAGGACTCTTGTATCTTCATTCTTTCAATCTGGTAACCTGTATCTGTTTCTCTTTTGAACATCTTGATCAGTTTCAACCAGAGAAGTCTCTGAGCTGTGAAGTTCCACCAGCCTTTTAGAAAGAAAGAAGAAAGAGGGAAAGTTTGTTAACGTGTTAATCTCATCCCTTGATAAAATACCAATTAACTAATCAGTATGTGTGTCCTCCTCTGGACATGGGCTACTTTCTCAATCCAGCACCACATCTACACATCTTTTAAATCCCTCCAGGGATGGTGACTCCACCACTTCCCTGAGCAGCCTGTTCCAGTGCTTGACAACCCTTTTGGTGAAGAAATTTTTCCTAATGTCCAATGTAAACCTCTCTGGACCTGCTCCAGCCCCTCAATGTCTTTCTTGTCTGATTTCTTGTTCATTTCTGATACACAGCATGCGATATCAAAGAATGCAATTGTCCTTTTTCCTTTAAAGTTACTATCCAGGATAGGCAAAAAGCCTGAAGAATGCATTGGCTTTTAGTCTGCGTAAAACAATGTTAAATTTAGCTACAACTGCGTTTGTATTTTGGGGGTATTTACTTAACTTAATGAGGAATAAGATCAGTACTAATGGGGAAAGCACTCTGTTTTCATATGTGTATGCAAATGTAAGCCATTAGCATGTGCAAATGAGGAGTAGGTGTCCAGGGGAAGGTTGCTGTTTGCTTTCTATCACTTGCGCATGTTAATTATCAAAATAAAATTTGCAAATGGCCCTATATTTTTTTTTATTCCAAGGTTAATAATACAATTCAGTGAGTTTTTAAAAGGCCAGGCTTGCGTTACAGCTTTGGCAAGCTTCCCAAAATGTCATACAAACTCATAAGCTTTCCTGATCTAGGACCTTTAAATTCTTCACTTGACAAGAAAATGTCCTTTTTCAAGATACGGGCAGCTGATCTGGACATGTGTACATCTGATATGGACAGTATTATCAAATCCAGGTTTAAATTTAACATTAAACAAAACTGTGGACAACTTGTCCATATTTATATAGCTGATATTAAGTGCCCACAAATCTGAAAGTCATGAGTGAGGGGTTTGTAGAGCATCTCTAGGAAAAGAGTCCCCATGTGAGTCATTGTTCTTGAAATAAAGGACATTTCCTTAAATGCTTGCATGTAATTGCCTAACTTGAGGCTCCCAGGATAGAAAATCTTGGTCATATAAAGTTAAGAAGTTTTATCTGTGAATAAGCGTTTGCCTCCTATGAGCTGCCTTTGATGTGACCAGTTGTGAGCACACATCCTATAAAGAAATTGAAACTATTAGACAGGATTCAGCTTAGAGCCTGCAGCCTACTATACATACTAGAGATGCAAGACAAGTGTCTGTCACAAAGAGTCTGTATTTCAAACGTTGCAAGAAAATTCAGGGAAAACCCTGCAAAAGATTATTAATTTCTAAGCTCCCTACATCAAGGGAGGTTAACTTTCTGCTCCACTGAACAGTGTGCCCAGTTATGGACACCATAGCTGAAGAAAAATATGGTCCAGTTGGAGGCAATCCAGACAGGAGAACTGAGACTGACCAAGTTGTTGAATTGTTAAACTGAAGGAAGAATGAGGCTGAGACCTAGAACGATCATAGGACACCAGTATTTAGGGAGACAGTGAAACCGCAACTGCGGGGTACTTTTTTAGAACAAGGTAGATCAAGTCTGTCGGAAATGGTACAGAAATAGTTGTCCTGGTCTGAGGGAAGAGAAAGGGACAAGCCCTCCTGTTTAGAGCCCTTCCAGCAATCCCTCTCTTTTCATATATTCATGTGGCGTCCTATAGACTGGTGAGCATCTATCTATATGATAGTCTTGAGAGAATGAAGAAATTGGGTTTGCTCAGTTTTCAGAAGAAAAGCCTTAGAGTAGATGTTAATGTTGTCCACAACTATATAGTGGGAGGATTTAGGTAAGACAAAGTCATGTTTCTCAAGGGTGCACAGTGTGAGGACAAAATTATCCAATTAGACAGAAGAAAACTTTTTCCACCATGAAGGCTGACAAATATTGGCACAGGGGCCAGAGAGAGGGACTAATTTCCTCAAAGATAGTCAAAACTGAATGGGGCAAGGCTCTTGGCAACCTGATCTAATTTGCCCAGTTCCTCACAAGATGCCATTGATCTCACAAGATGTCATTGGAATGAAAGAATACCATCCCCTGCTAGAGAGCAGATGCTGAATTACGGCAGGAATTTGGCACTGCAAACATCAGCACTGGCAACCGTTTAAAGTTAGATAACCATCTCAGGGACTAAATATCACACACCAGAACAAAGCTCTGGGGGACCACTAACATCCTGATGGAGTCATGGCATTAACATGACAAGCCAAGAAAAAACATCAATAGGGGGTGTTTTGTCTGCATCTTAGAATCACGGAATCATGGAATGGTTTGGGTTGGAAGGGACCTTCAAAATCATCTAGTTCCACCCCCCTGCCATGGGCAGGGACACCTCCCACTAGCCCAGGTTGCCCAAAGCCTCATCCAGCCTGGCCTTGAACCCCTCCAGGGATGGGGCATCCACAGCTTCTCTGGGCAACGTGTTCCAGTGCGTCACCATCCTCACAGGAAAACATTTCTTCCTAATATCTAGTCTAAATCTACCCTTAGGTAATTATTGTGCTTAAGAAACACAAAGGAAAAGCAGAAGGAGATCAAAGCAAACAAACCTGTTTTCCTTACCCCTTCCTAAATGTCCCAGCCAGTAGTCTACAAAGTCACAGCTCCTGTCCGAGGGAACCAAGCAAGCCTTGCTGCCTGCAAGGGAGCTCTGGGATACTTATCACTAAGGTTATCTACACAAAAAAGTGCACATCAGCAGCCTTCTAACAGCAGCAGTGTTTAGATCAATAACCAGGGAGACAGCTAACATAACTTTAATTTCCATCTCAGTCCAAGGAAATAAAAAGCTGTGTCTTTCCACAGCCAGGCTTTGCGCACCAGTTTATAGGATATTTTGCAAGAAAGCTGCCCCTTCCTCTTAGTGTTAATGACATTAGGATGAAGGGACACCATTTAATCTGAAGAAAAACCTTATTGCCTGCTGCTTAGGACAGGTAGAAGATGGGAAGAAGAAGTAGTTGTCTGAATTACCTGACCCCTGTGAAACAGAAATACATCCTAGAACCTGAACAGGAGCATCTGATATTTAAAAAAAACACGGGTTGCCCTTTCTGGCTCTGTATTAAAAGTGAGCCAACGGACTGCATTGCACTAATCTGCCCCAAAGGTAACAAATGTTTTCCAGGAGCTCAGGCCACATGTGACATTTCTCTGTCCCTCAACTCCAGGTCAGTCAGTAAAAACTCAGATAACTTAGATGTGTAAAAGAGGAGCTTAGCTTAACTGTCATCATTAACAATTTCGGCACATAACTTAAGTGTAAAGTTTGCATTTTACACCTAAGCAGATCCTTGAGATGTGATCCAAACCATCTGCAAAACCAGGATCACATCCCTTTTCAGGCAAAGGCACCTTAGGTCAAGCCTCTTAACTATCGCCACTCCTTTTTCCCCTTGAAGTGAGTGGACTTTTGCCATTGCCTTGTTTGAATTTAAAAATGCAGCGGGGCTCGAGTCAGCAGAAGGAAGGCCTTGAAAGAATGGAGAAAGATTTCTCCATGAACATTGGTTCTACTGCTTTTAATTTTCTGAATATATATTGATCTTGTTCAAGTCAGTAGTTTATGATTTAAGCCAGACCTATCGTGGCCTAGGTTCATATATCTCAAGGTATAAAGCTAGTGAATGCTATATGGGAGTCGAAAGTATGGTATTGGACATTAATACTAAAGACTTCTATGGAAAAAGTGGCCAACACACATACAGTATNGTCTTTTAAATATATTCATATAAATATTAAAAGCCTTCCAATATAGACCAGTTTGTTATTTTTCTTATTTTTTTTTTTTTCATAGGAAGATTTTGAGGACACATACAAGAAAATATAGCTATAAAGTCCAAAAATTAAATAAAAGAAATTCTTAGGGCTTTTATCATCTCACTCATAAATCAGCCGAACTTGGAAGCCGATTAGGATTCATGCTGCCATTCTGTCTCTTGGAAGGCTCTGACACACAACCACAGTCTTCTCACAGTTAGAAACTTCCTTCTGATTTCCCTCCTGAATTTATTCAGGTTTGAGCAATTACCTGGGATTTTCAGCCCATAATCTGCAGGCACTGGGTAGTCTGCAGAGAGCTTCTAGAGGCCTCTCAGCTCAATAGATCTATATTAACTTTGTAGGATCCACAACTCCACTGGGAAAACTTTAGGTGGCTACCAATAACATAAAGAATGAAAATTGATAATTCTTTTGTCAGACATTAACTTGTGTCAAGAGCTCAAAGAGCTGTTTTCACACCCTGATGTTTAGCGCCTTGCAATCATTTTGGGGATATGAAGCTATTTTAGTTTCCTGTTATATGGCATGATCTTCATTCTTGGTCATTCCCTGCGCTTGCAGAATAATTTTGGGTTGGCAACCCTTCACATCATGTAGAGAGGGGTTTACCCTGACCAGGCGTGACCAATAGTGCTGTTAACTGATAACATCACTTACTTTTCCTGGGGGAACACTCTCACACAGATATTACTTGGGCTCAGCACTTAAATCCTCGTGAATACAGTTTATAAAGCCCAAGCTGCAGGTCCTGTAGCAGAATGCAATGAAGCGTTTCAGGTCATATTGGTATTTGATGCATCTTTTCATAATTATTGGTCGGGTGCACAGCAACTATTAAATACAATACAGCCAGATTTTTTTTTTCTCCTCTGCAATAACAAAAGGCCATAAAACGCTCATGTCTAGCAATTTATTACTTTGACTTTGCTATGGTTTAGGGCAAAAAAAAGCCTAGGAGTATTTAGAACAAAAGCAAATAGACTTAAACCGATGTTTTCACCATCATGAAAAATCTCTTCCCTACACTCTGACTAAATGCAAGCAACAGCTGATAAAGTCTATCTAAAACTCTCACAGTGAGGTTTAGAAATGCTGATGTGTTGAAGACCTTTTTAAAAATAAATAACAAACAAACAGAAAAAAACACCAACATCAGTTTGTGCTCTTAAATAAGAAACCAAGTCCATGGCAACAAGCTTGTACGAGTGTTCGTCTTTGGGAACGTCTGGTCTAAACCAATTTTCAAGTAATGAGAATTTCTGATGAAAAATTGGTTTCTTGAGTTTTATATATACTCTCTGGATTTTTATCGGGGAAAAAAAAAAAGTCCCTAAACTAAAATATAATTGCTAAGAAGAACAAAGCATTTCAGATGGGTTAACCATATCCTTGTCTGTTTTAAGATGGTATTTGGCTGCTGATTTGGATTAAGGTGACCAGTTTCAAAACACGACACATTTTAACTGGAGATCTTAAAGGATGTTTCATGACTATTTCTCCTCAAAACGAAATAAACCTAAAAAAAAAAAAACCTCAACAAAACCAAACCAAACACCAAAACCAAATACAGTCCTTAACATAAAATCAATATTCTTGCAGACAATTCTTCATTTTAAGAAAAAACAAAATCTTCAGAATGAAAATTCCCTATCTGTGAAGATTAATCTCATGAAGTCCACTGCTCTTGGTGCATTCAAACAAGCCTCCGAGATGATGCACTGTGTTGCCATACTACATCTAGTCCGTCCTCTCAAGCACGACAGAAGGTACAGGAGCATTTTAACAAAGTCAGACCCCCTGAATCACAGCAAGGGTTCTGATCTTCCCTTATCTGACTCCACACTTAATCCAGTTCTTCAGTATTTGTTGTTCCACATCGTAACTAGTAAAAGTTTTTAAAAGAATCAATGAGGAATGGAAGTTTAGAAAGATCAAGTTTCTAAAGCTGTTACAAACCCGAAGGCTGGCCCCTGCAGCATTAAGTTTCTAGAACAGAGAAGTTCAATAAATTTCTGATTTATTTTCTGAGCATTTGTGTTATTGCAAGGTAGTCTTTTCAGGCTTTTGTTCAGTTGCTATGAGAACAGCAGTTTCTATCCAGACAAAAGCAGACATTTTTGAAAAACTTCATTGCATTGCACAATTTGATGCTCGAAGAAAAAAACAATAACTTGATGTCGTAAATCATGTGATGGGACTGAAAAAATAACTCATAACCTGGTCTCAGTAAGGCTTTTGCTTCAATAAAGAAACTCTTGAGGAACCTATGCTACGGGATGAGAATCTCTTGTTAACACTTTGTGAAAACCAGGCAAACTGCTGCAAACAGTTAATTCTCTTTGTCGTCGTTTTAGCTTTGGGTTGACTAAAGTTAATGTGTATATCACAGAGCAACAACAAACTGGGTAGTCACAGCTATCATGCTTACAGAACTCACAACACTTCTGCGCTTCTCCTTTTATAGGGACTTTCTTTTTCCTGATATGCCTTCCCAAAGCTAGTCACATACGTTTCACAAAGCTAAACCACTTCAACCCTTTAAAAAAAACCACTTATGATGGGTTGTATGTCTTGCTATCTATTTCAGCTCATGATCTCAAGTGTATGTTTGCCCTTCCTGGCTAAATTCTCATCCTTACATTTCTTTTTCTTAAGTGCAGGCTGAGATTCCCCCATCATGACAAGACTTTTGGAGACATGGCATTAAGAATGACAACATCTCAAGAGCTGACAAAACCACTTTAGTACCTTGTCATACCTGATAAATAAAATGTTATGTTTTTCAGGAGCAATAATTGGTTATGAAATGTGTGACCTTGAGTCCCATCCTGCTTCCAAAGTCAACATAAATGTTTATATTATTTTACTTTGTAAAAGGAATACACCAGCTCTTCGCATTCATGATCCCAACCATCCAAAATCAAGGATGGTTGCAGATTTCAGTGTGGATGTAGAAGCTGCTTCCAAAGATGTAGGACGAGGGCTAAGGGAATGAATAACTGGATGCATCTAATTACAATTATTGCTCAAAACTGACCCTCCGCATCTCTACAGTCTCTCCAAGCTGAACATTCCCTCATAGAATTATGTGTGTTTTAAAACTTTTTGGAAGAGACTTCCCTTTCCACAGGCTGTAAAACTTAATTAATCAAACACATTTTTCCAGTGCTGGACTTTATAAACTCAAAAATAAAATGAGAAAATAACTTAAAAACAGCTGTATAGAGACAGATAGAAAATTCATTTAGACTAATTTCTTATCTCTGACACTGGCCAGTGACATAACCTTAGTGTATAACTAAGATGACATTTATAGTGAAATCTTTTCCCTGGTAGATCCTTCAGGGAGTCAGTGGTGTAAGGACTTGCCAGTTAATAGGTCCTAAGTGATATATACTCTTTGAAAAAGTCTAGACAGTTTTTGAGCACATCCATTCAAATTTCCACAACTTTCTGGGGCAATTTAATTATGTTCCATATGAAAAAGCAGTTCACTTCATTTGTTTTGAACCGCTTGCCTGGTAATCAAATTGTGGGTCCCCTGTTCTGTGTATTTCAAGGAAGGAAGAATGATTCCCTGCTCACTTTTGCAATGTCATTCATTGTTTATATTTCTGATGGTCTCCATCCCAGTTGCTGCCAAGCTAAAGAGACTATTTTATAGGTTTCTTCCTTATCGCAGACATTGTTACACATCTCTGGCCATCTTTGCCATCTTCACATATTTTTTCCCCCTCCTTCTTGGGGGGGAATTATCCATTCTGAAATAACGTAATTCTCAGGAGACACTTCAGATGTGGATTTAAACAGAGTTGTGGTGGTGGTTTGAATCTCCATTCCCATCCTAACGGTCCCTAAGATCCCTTCTGCCTCTAAACGTCTTTTAAGTGCTCCACCAGTACGCAACGTCCCCAAGATCCCTGTTCTGAGTGACGATAATTAATGTAGAGCCTTTCACCGCGAGTGGATATTCTTCTTTCCACTTGGGTTACTTTGAGTTTAGCAATGCTTAATTTCATCTGCCGTTCCCTCTTCCAGCCACCCATATCATAATTTAAATAAAAAAATTATCTGAAGACGTGACATCTGGTTCTTACACTGCTTCTTCCAACGTCCACTAAGGTCAGCAGAGAGAACAAGACAGGCTTTCAGTTGGACCCACATGGTATTAGGTTGTTGTAGATTTTACGACATTTTCAAAGCGCAAAACCACTTCTGAAACAGAAATGTTTTCCAACCATGTTCAGCAGCTGAGCTGCACATTCTGGAGATTAGAAAGGGGCTGTCTTGCCCACAGAAAGACTGGATGGCAACATCACAAAAAAAGAAAGTGGTACCACAACACAGTTATTCAGATGCATTTTAATTCAAATTGGATGGGACTGCGGGGGAGGAAATGCCGAAAGCCACAGAAATAGAATTTTTCCTCTCTCCCTTCAGTGTAATTTAAGACATCAAACCATTTTTAATGAGTTTTAGTGAAACCAAGTCTTGGCTATGACCTTCTATGCCAAAATTTAGCCTGGAGAAAATTTTCAAAGCTGATTTATAAATCCTATAAAACAGGGAGGTGGATGGTAGAAACAGTGAGCTGCAGACACCAAGAAGATATACTGTTATAGCCTTATTTTTAACTTTTAATCTGCAGAGAGGCTCTGTAAGGTGTATTTACCTTGTCTCCCAGTGCTCAAATGCTGCATTAAACTTTGTCTCTATAAAACCCTGACTTTGATATTTTGCACTTTGTTAGACTCAAGGAGAAAAACACTTTAGCAAAATAAAACATACAAAAGGAAGCAGGTACCACCAACCTCTTATCTTCAACAGAGAGACCTCATTTACAGTAACAAACAGCAAAAAGGCCACTAAGCTGTTTGTGTGGGAGGACAGTTTCTAATCTTCTGTTGAACAAATGGTTTCTGCACTCATTTCTCATTCTAGTATAAGGCTGAACAAGGTCTTCAAGGTACAGACGTTCTTACTGTCAATATGGACAGGTCCTCCCCCCGTGAACACTGTGTAGGATCTCTAGGAGATAACTGTCAGCCAAATAATTAGTAATGACTAAGTCTCATCAGTCATTTTTTCCCTGAGAGTTAGTCATTATAAGAGTTTGCAGTCATCAGGTCTCCTGTGTACTGCTGCCTTATTGATTTCCTTGTCAACAGTTGACACCATGCTTGGGACTTTTTGTGTCAAAAAGTAATTTGAGTTGAAGATAAGGTCCATTAGCTCATAGCGTCTCGCATTCTGCCTTGTAAAGGTCAAGGGCACAGGTACATCACGTCACACCCCCCATGGATCACCCAGCTGGTCATTTCACTGTTCTGCACCATTGCCCACCAGCTTTCCCAGCACCTTCACGTCCCCTCAGTGGTGGGGTCTCCCATGAGTGACCCAACTGCACATGCTTATATTCTCATCTAAGTTTCCAGTTTTACCATAGTTCTCTTTGTTCCTGAATTTATCAGCTCTTACAGATCATACTAGTCTCCAGAGCTCTTATCATTCCTTGAGGAATTTCATCCACTACCTTCTCAGCACAGACATTTCCTCTCCTCAGCCTTTGTTTTCTTGTAATTATTTCTCCATCTAAACCTATAGACATCTATAGAATTTACATAAATCCAGACCAAAAAAAATGTTTATGACAAGCCAGAAAATAAAGTTAGGAAAAAAAGTTGTGCAGATAAAGGAATTTCAGTTGGGATTCACTTTCCTTCTAAATTTTGACTTTAGGTAATGTTGGTGTCTACATCTCAAGCTGGTCATTTAAATACCTCTCACAGGAGTTCGCAAGAATTCAGTTTTTTGTTGAAAGAGAGGAGATTTAGATGAAATATTAGGAAGAAATGTTTTCCTGTGCGGGGGGTGAGGCAGTGGCCCAGGTTGCCCAGAGAAGCTGTGGATGCCCCATCCCTGGAGGGGTTCAAGGCCAGGCTGGATGAGGCTTTGGGCAACCTGGGCTAGTGGGAGGTGTACTTTTTGTGTGTGTACTTTCTACTTTTGTCCTTCATTTCCAAAATAAGTGAGTGGGAGCCTGGAGATACGGTGGATATTCCAAGCTCCATTACTGACTTGCTGCAGTGAATGAAGAGGTCTCTGAACCTCCCTGTACCCCAGATATTTGTGAAGCAGGGTTTGGCTTTTTACCTCTGTAAAGCACTTTGGGACTTAGGGGACTATTATCACTGTGTTCAGCACAAAGCCAACAGCTCAAAACAAATGGTCTTGCTGCTGGTGGTCACAAAGCAAACTGCAAGGACTACGCCAACCCAGAGACCAGTTATAGGCTGTGAAAAAATCTACGATGCTTAAATATATTCTGTGCTTTTCCTGCCCACCTAAGAAAAAAAAGGAGAGAGAGAGACAAAAAAAAAAAGCACTTCAAAGGGCCAGTCCCTTTGCCCAGAGCACTGAGATCTTAGAGGATGCTGTACAACATGGCTACAGCTCCTGAGCTAGAGAGAGATCAAAACTGCAGCTTCACCAGCTCCTCTTTGCAACGAAGCTAATCACATTAGCCACTTCACGAGAATGAATCTTTCATTTCCATTTCACTTTGATTTTCCCTTTTCATTTTTTATCTTTAATGGGGAACGGTTTGAATAAAAATCTTCAGGTACAAGGAGGACAAGCTGGCTGCAGAAGGCATGTCTGGGATGAGACTGCAAGGTGGAGGCCCTGGAAAGGTCACCGTCTTCTAGGCTAGGCTTAAAATCTGACCCAGGGATTCATTAATCTGCTTAAGGATGTACAGCAGCTTCTACAGTGTCCTGGCTTGGAGGAAGTTTGTTTCATTTCAAAGCTCCTTCCTTTGTCGCTTAGAGGGAAATGCAAAAAGAGAAAGAAAAATAAAGTGAAGAATTTCATTTTTCACTGCTGTGAGTTTTTTTATGGCAGAAAAGGGAGAAGTCTGGTCTGATATTGCCTGAATCCTCCAATGAATGTTGATAAAAAGTTTGAGGAAGAAGCAACAACGCCAAGAAGCCAAAGAAACTAAAGGTTCAATCCCATCCTTAACACCTTAACTCAGCTATCTGTGCCTGATTGCAAGGTTGACCACTGAGACTACTGATGAAAGAGTTTGGATGCCTCCAGATCATCTACTGACTGAGCCTCATGTTTAGTCTTTGACACCTAATTTGCAAAGCTTGGCTTAAGTGTACATTATTTTCTTGTTTTCTATGTTGTACAGAGCCAGGCTGCTGATTTTTGGTAGACTGTGAAGAAGGAGATTAAGAGAAATGTAAATATGCAGAGATGGGCTTGGCATTTAAGGCGAAGTTTGTTTTTTTTTTTCTCCACATCAAAAATTTATCAGATATTACTGCAGGAAATACTTCAGGAGGTAGCATCTCAGCTTTCAAACCCCTGGACTAGCTTGTTTTCCTGACTAGAAGTAGGGGGGAGGAAGGAAATAAAAAATTACTCCAGAAAAAGCAGCAAACGAATTCCCAAGCTCTGAAAATCTTTTCAGGTTCTGCTCTGCGCAGTACAGCAACCCAGATTGTTGTCCCCTGAAGGGAGCTATTTATTCATGACAACATTAATCAGTTTTTTTCCATTGTTTTCCCACCCCTTCCCTTCCAAAATCCTTCCCCACCTCCTTCCTTTTAAAGGCATTAAATAAAATTTAACCTAAATAATCAAATGACACCATTCATTTCTCACTGCAGTCTCATGCAAATGAGTACCTGAGGAAAATTGTGCTGGATTTAAGAGGACTCACTCATGCTGTAATTTTTTATCTTGGGTAGAGCTCTCTAAGCCGGCATGAAAAAGACAATTGTCTCTTTTTTTTCCCTTTTTTTTTTTTTTTT
>VZTO01022272.1:0-77780 GCA_013400615.1 Syrrhaptes paradoxus
CACAGGCACAGTACTGTTGCTGGCTTTAAAAAAAATAAGCCTTAAAAAGAGCTTAAAAAGCCTTAAAATGGCTTTTTGGTCAGCCTTTTTCACTCCAGAGCCCTTGCCCAGCCCAGTCTTACTTGCTCTGAAGCTAGTCTCCACAGCAAATGCAGAGACTAATATTGTGCTTATGCTTCTAGACAAAAGTCAAAACCAAAAAATATTTAATGAGGAGGATATCCATAAAGATTACAGACTGAGAGCTGTAGCATGAGGTTTTTTCCTATTGTTATTTCCTAGCCTCTTCATCATATATCTGTGGGTTCTTGCTAATTTTCCTTTTTATCTTCCAACAAAAAAGTGAAATGAATGTGTTCTTGAAGAAGAGACAGCAGGGCAGGTCACTTCTGATTTTCTTAATAAAGAATTAAAAGTTTTGGGGGAAATAAGGAATTTCCATGTGTAAATACTGTATTTTGTGAAAAGGACATTTTCTGTTGGAATTATTTACACAGGAAAATCTTGACCATTTCTAATGGCTGGCAAAGCTTTTTGGCTAATGCAGAGAGTGACAAGGAATGTCTCCAGATGTCTGTATTGCATCAGAAGTAGCTTAGGTTTTGGAATATTTCAGAGGAATTGCGAGATTTTTCTTTTGGGACCTGTGGCTTGTTGTGTATGTGATCTTATTTTATATCGTAGAGCTCTCCTGCTTATGACTAGTCACTGAAATACGCTTTCTTCTTGTTCTGAAACAAGCTCTTCCATCTCCTGTAGAGACATGTCTTTAAATAGTCCAGATACGTGCTAAGGGAGAAAGGTGTGTACCTCATGACACTGTTTAACAGATTTCCTCCATTGTGTTGTAATGATTGTCTTGTTAGCTAGTTGCACTGTGCCCTCGGGGCCAAGAAGGCCAATGGCATCCTGGGGTGTATCAGAAGGGGGGTGGTCAGTAGGTCAAGAGAGGTTCTCCTCCCCCTCTACTCTGCCCTGGTGAGACCTCATCTGGAATATTGTGTCCAGTTCTGGGCCCCTCAGTTCAAGAGGGACAGAGAACTGCTGGAAAGAGTCCAGCGCAGAGCCACAAAGATGATGAAGGGAATGGAGCATCTCCCTTATGAGGAAAGGCTGAGGGAGCTGGGTCTCTTTAGCTTGGAAAAGAGGAGACTGAGGGGTGACCTAATTAATGTTTATAAATATGTGAAGGGTGAGTGTCAGGAGGATGGAGCCAGGCTCTTCTCTGTGACATCCAGTGATAGGACAAGGGGCAATGGGTTCAAGCTGGAACATAGGAGGTTCCACTTGAATATGAGAAAAAACTTCTTTACAGTGAGGGTGACAGAGCACTGGAACAGGCTGCCCAGAGAGGTGGTGGAGTCTCCTTCTCTGGAGACATTCAAAGCCCGCCTGGATGCGTTCCTGTGTGATCTGATCTAGGTGTTCCTGCTCCAGCAGGGGGATTGGACTAGATGATCTTTTGAGGTCCCTTCCAATCCCTAACATTCTGTGATTCTGCGATTCTGTGAAATCACTCTTTGCAGAAAAGACTTCAAAGCAAAATGAACATTGAATTATTTGGTTTTGGTATCCAAAATAAAAGGACAGTGACACTGCTGATATTTATAAAAGATGCATCAACACATGAAATACACTTATACCAAGTTAAATTCTGAATGTCTCTCTCTTCCCCTGTCCTACTGACTTGTTATAGACTTTTTATGACACACGAATTGTGAGGCACTCTGTCTTCCTTTGTGCCTTAGATTTCATTCATCGTGGGGAAACTGTTCTTAGTGGAGCATGCCAGTTTCATAACTGATTTCTTTGAAGCCTCCGGAAGGATCTGGACAGAGTTAATCTTCCATCTTCTGTCCAAATCTACACCTTCCTCCATGAAATATATTTACCTCTCGTTTATGCAGGGTAAAGTCCTGGCACTCCTGTAACTAAATTAAGAATCAGTTCATTTATTTTTAAGTTGCATATGTTACCTTGTAAGAAGACTTATCTCACCATTTAACAATTCCTAACCTTAACAGAAGGTAAAATTCATCCCTTCACAACCTTCGATGACTCAGTGTGCACCTTTCAGCATGAACCATGTCTGCCCACCAAACTTATATTTCTGTTGATCTGTACATTTACAAATACGCTAAATGTGACAAAGACAGGTAGCTCATTACTGGCTCTTGACTGAGACAGGCATTTGCCTTCCTTTGGAATAATGCAGATCACAGCCTGGAGATGCATTCTTGAAACAAGCTCCCCAGGGAGATGGGGTGGATCTGGAGGCTCTTTAAGAAGTGCTTCATAGCTTTCTTTGAGGAATCCTTTCTAAAATAGGGTAGCATTTAACAGGACTGGCATTCTCTTCCATCAAGTAAACTACACATCAGTGAAAAACTGAAGATAGTAATACAGTCTGAAAATCAATATTTAAATCCTGTCACAAGCAGAATTTTAATGTGCATAAAGTATAAAATAAACAACTCCACTAACTCACAGTGGGGCATTCTTATTCTGTTTGCATATCATTATGTTGATACATGATATGGAGGTACTCAGATGCTAAAGAAATAGTAACTAACATTAGTGTATTAGCCCGATAAGCAGAGAGTAATTCCTCTCCCATAACAAAAGCTGGGTGATCTGAGGGGTGCTAGGTTTAAGCACAAGCCGCGCAGTAACACCGTAGCTGTTTCAATGAAACTCACCCATGGTGCAACTATACAGGAAAGACAGGAGTGTCTGCGGAAACTAATGCTTCCTCCAATACCCAAAGATGCCAATGGTCATTTGAACCTCATAACTGCTTCAAGTTATTCTAATCCAGTTAGTTTCATATAATCATAGAATCTTTAAGGTTGGAAAAAGACCTCAAGGATCATCAAGTCCAACCGTCAACCCAACACCACCTAACTCACTAAACCATGTCCCGAAGTACCGCATCTACATGTTTCTTGAACACCTCCAGGGATGATGACTCCACCACTTCCCTGAGCAGCCTGTTCCAATGTCTGATCACTCTTTCAGTGAATAATTTTTTTCTAATATCCAGCCTAAACCTCCCCTGGCACAACTTGAGGCTGTTTCCTCTTGTCCTATCATTTGTTACTTTAGAGAAGAGGCCAGCACCCACCTCACTACACCCTCCTTTTAGGTAGTTGTAGAGAGTGATAAGGTCTCCCCTCAGCCTTCTCTTCTCTGGACTAAACAACCCACGCTCCCTCAGCTGCTCCTCATAAGACCTGTGCTCCAGACCCTTCACCAGCTTCATTGCCCTTCTCTGGACCTGCTCCAGCACCTCAATGTCCTTCTTGTGGTGAGGGGCCCAAAACTGAACACAGGATTCAAGGTGCAGCCTCACCAGTGCCCAGTATAGGGGCACAATCACTTCCCTAGTCCTGCTGGTCACACTGTTTCTGATGCAGGCCAGGATGCCACTGGCCTTCTTGGCCACCTGGGCACACTGCCAGCTCATGTTCAGCCGGCTGTAAATCAGCACCCCCAGGTCCCTCTCTGCTGGGCAGCTTTCCAGCCAATGTGCCCTGAGCCTGTAGCATTGCAGGGGGTTGTTGTGACCAAAGTGCAGGACCTGGCACTTGGCTTTATTGAACCTCATACATTTGGCCTCAGCCCATCAGTCCAGCCTGTCCAGATCCATCTGCAAAGCCTCCCTGCCCTCAAGGAGATCAAGGCATCCTCTTCTCCTGCCCTCATTCTTTGATAGTCAAGATCCTCTGGCAAACAGCTCATTCCCATCATACTCCTGATGCACTGGCTACAGTGTATATGTACCAGGATGGCACTGAGCCGTCCTCACTGCCCATGTGAAAACAGCATCTTCGTGTGCAAAGGAAGCCCCGGAGCAGCTGGGGAGGCTGGTTTTGCAATAGCTCTACTTTTATACATCAGCACAAGAAGATGCACCACAAGAATTTAAGGATAAATCCCACATCTTCCCATATAGCATCTTTAAGAAATCTCTTTCTAATTTAGTGAGGGGAAGGAGGGTTAGAGGGGGAGCACATATGGATATTGTTAAAAACTGCTTTTCATTTTGTAAAGGAAGAATGGGGCTGAAGCTAAATTGTCAGCACAACTCTGGCAACAGATTTTTAAACACCTTTGGTGGTGTAAGAAACAGAAGAACACCAATTGATTTTAAGATGGAAGGCTGTGTTTACAGGGTTGGCAACAAAAATCCTCTCCTCACTTGTAAGAAGTGCCAGTAAGCTATGTAAATCTCAGAGAGTTGTGATGGGACCACACACTGATATTTTCCCCAGTGTCTCTCTGGTTAGAGCCTCCCCAATATTTTCCTGCAGTTCAGACATGCACCACAAATTGCAGGTGTTGTTTTGGGGAGGATGGGAGGCTCACTGGCCTTTGCTGTTTGACACAAAAGCATGTTATAGAATGTATATGGTAAAGTTAATTTTGCTGGGAGATAAGGGAAATGCCATAAATAGCTAACAGGCTGCTTGAGAGAGCAAGCTAGCGGTCACTCCCGAGCCTCCCAAAGCTCATGCTGGCTGTGCCTTTCATCAGCAGAGTCACTGAGGAATATCTGCCATTCCAGGACAGACAACCTTTGCTCCATCAAAATGCTATTATTTTAGTAGTTGTTTCTTTAAATGGCAGATTAGTTAAACCTCATTTTCTCTGGTACTTAGATATGAATCTAGGCAATGCTCCATGGGTAAAGCAGAACACAATGTGCCCCTTCAACAGACCCCTGTAGTCCCCCAATATGGTTCAAATGTGGTGAGGTACACAAATGTGTGCCTTTCTGCTCACCTCTCTAGATGCTTGCAAGTTTTCCTCAGACCCGGTTCCAGAGTCTCTGCTGTGCCTGTGCAGGTGAGGGATGTCCATGATGGCATCACAATATTGCAGTCTGCCCCAGGATTGTCAACCCACACCCCCATCTCTGCCTGCACACAGCCAGCACAGCTCTGGAAGCCCCTGGGACAGTGGTTGCTGCTGGCAGGACATGTTCCCAATAGAGGAGGTCAAGTAATACTGCAGGGCACATTTTTTCCAGGAGCTTTGGCAGCTGTCAGTCCACTCTCCAGAACCGCAGCAGAGTACTTCTAAGAAATTATACAGCCCAAAGCTAGCAAGGGACTCCTTTTGTTGATCATCTGTTTGTTTACTGTGCTTTGGTACAACATCTTCCCACGGTGCATGGTCTTCTAGGTTTGGATGCATTTCTAGCCCAGGCACTGCAGGGACCATACGTATCCCTGAGCTAGCTTTAGTTTATCTTATTTCAGTGCTGCTGGCAAGGAAGCTGAAGTAGCCCAAGGCTCAACATGAAAATAGTCTGCCAAGGGTGGTTTAATCGGTTGTTTTGGCCAGTTCTGTAGCTCACAGAGAGTTCCATGGACACACTGAGCTGGTTACTGTGAAGGTGGCTGAAGTGCCCTTTCAAAAGCTGTGACACGAATGTATCCTTTGTGGCTTGTGAACATCTCTCGGTTTCTCAGCTGTGTGCTCTTCATCACTAAGGTGACAGAGTGATTCTACCCCGAGGAGCTGTACAGGACCCACCAGATGCTGCTGTTTTCGAACCAGGTGGACGATGCCTGCAGCTGCCCTTGCAGCCCGTGCTGCACTCCAAGCCAAACCAGGGAGCACAGTGGCAACCCACTAATGCTTGGCCTTCAGGCCAGCCCGAGCAGGGTCTGTGAGCTCCTTGGCCTGTCTCAGAATAGCAGCTGATGCTGCACTGGCAAGTACCATGCCAGCTCCTTTCACCCTTAATTCCCACTGGCCTGTGTATCAAAACACTTTCTGCTTTTCTTCTTCTTTTTTTTTTTTTTCTTTTTTTTTTTCCCATTAACACTGACAATTTTCCCTGGGCAGCTATCCTATCGGAAATAAATTATGTGTCAGCTTTTGATGGAGATGTGTCAGCTGAACCTTTAGTGATGAGAATAAGACCCCCTTCATTTGTGATGTGTATTGCAAGTTTGAAGCAAGCCAGGCCTCTGGAGGCAGAAGTCAGGTGCATGAACTCACTCCTCCAGCATCTTCTCATCATTCTCCTGGGTGACAGCACCTCATACCTGCAGTAAGGCCCAGCTGGGCACATCCATAGAGCATGGGGCAGCAAGGGGTTGTGACAGCTCTCCTGAACTCAGGCAGTGTCTTTTGTCCACCTCCTCTCAGAGGTACCTATCTGTGGTAGACTGGCCCTAGCTGGATGCCAGGTGTCCACCAAATTGATTTATTGACAATCAAATCAGAGTAGGGTAATGAGAACTTAAAAACCTAAATCTTAAAACACTATCCCCCAATCCCTCCCTTCTTCCTGGGTTCAACTTCACTCCTGATTTCTCTACCTCCGCCCCCACAGCAGCACAGTGAGACGGCGAATGGGGGTTGTCATCAGTTCATCACACGCTGTCTCTGCCGCTGCTCAGGGGAGGGCTCCTCACACTCCTCTCCTGCTCCAGCGTGGGTCCCCCACGGGGTCACAAGTGCTGCCAGCAAACCTGCTCCAGCCTGGGCTCCTTTCTCCAGGGGCCACAGGTCCTGCCAGGAGCCTGCTCCAGAGTGGGCTTCCCATGGGGTCACAGCCTCCTTTGGGCACCCACCTGCTCCGGCTTGGGGTCCTCCAGGGGCTGCAGGTGTGTCTCTGCTCCCCCGTTACCCCCCATGGCTGCAGGGGCACAGCTGCCTCACCATGGGCTGCACCAGGGGCTGCAGGGGAACCTCTGCTCCAGTGCCTGGAGCACCTCCTGCCCTCCTTCTGCACTGGCCTTGGTGTCGGCAGAGTTGTTTCTCTCACATATTCTCACTCCTTCTTCTGCCTGCTGTTTTCACAGCAGGTTTTTTCCCCTTCTTAAATGTGTTGTCACAGAGGCACTGCCACTGCTGCTGATGGGCTCGGCCTTGGCCAGTGGTGGGTCTGCCTTGGAGCTGTCTGGCATTGGCTCTGTCGGACATGGGGGAAGCTTCTGGCAGCTTCTCACAGAAGCCCCCTCTGTAGCATTCCTGCTACCAAAACCTTGCCATGCAAACCCTATATACTATCAAACTGACCAAGCCTAGAAATCAGGGTGGTGGATGGGGGAGGAGTGAAAAGATGGGAACAGTTTTTGCCCTATGTCTCTTGTTGCAGTCTCCTAAATAGTATTGATGTATTTCATGGACTGCATGCTAACACAGTAAAAGGCCACAGTCTCAGCCATGAGTCCCCTGACATCTCTATAGGTTTGATTAAAATGCAAAACCAGGGAGACCTCGTTATTCACAGTAGCAGATTAAATTCTGCTGAATTTGTCCATGTTAATCAAAGCAACTCTTTCTTGATACAAATCTCCCCAGAAAGACTTTGAGGCCAAAGAGAGGGAAAGGACAATGTCCAGGAAACATCTATGAATTCAGATGGGCTTTCTAAATAATAAATGTTTCAAAAATAGTCAAAGGTAAAAAACTGCAATAAACCCTGATCAAGGTAAGCGTTTACCTCAGCATAGATATCTTCTTAATAGAGTCTGGGGTTTTTTTTGGTTGAGTGAAGCTTAACAGAAGTTTTTCCATGCAAATGCCATTTTGTAAAAAAAAAAAAAAAAAATGCAGTGAGAAAACCCCTCAGCCTGTCCAGGTTTAAAATCATCTGTTGGAGACTCTTACAACCTCTTTATATAAGAATTTCATCTAGGCTGAGTGACATCTACATTCCATACAGTGCTCTAAAATCCAGAGTGAGAGAAGCTTTCCTGACTTCAGCACATGCAGCATGTTTGTGAACATTGGCTGCTTTGTTTTCATTACACTTGCCTTCCTTGTCAGCACCCCAGATAAAATAAAGCAATCCCCAGGCAACTTCCACAAACACACAGTGGGAAGAATGTACATTCATTATGTGGGGTCAAATTCAACATTGCACAACTCCATTTACTTTAATTGAATGTGACTCACACAATATACACAGTAGGAAGTGCGTATTTGCCTCCATATGTGGGGCTTTGGGAACTTTTTTGAATTAGCTGCAATTAATTGCCCAGCATTGGTCCTTGGCATAAACACCTGAATGAAGAAGTAAATTTCTTAATAGTAGTGCCTATGATTTATGAGAGAAAATAAACTGAAATCCTCATTCCATTCACCACTCACTCTCCCCACGAACCACATAAACATCAAAGCTGCAGCAATGCCCATATACCCCCATGCCTAAGCTCAAAATCAATATTTATTCTTGCTTTTGGCAAGTTATTCTTTCAGAACTTTGCACTACCTGAGAAAACACAAACCAAAGGAGCCCCAGAAAAGACTGAGATTTTTTCAGATCCTGCTTGTAAACATTTCTTGCTACTTCATTTCCAGTAGTTACTTGCAGCTGATTATGACTTTGGAACAGTTCCCCATATGTAAAAGATTGCCCAGTTCCCTGTTCTAAGTCACCTTTACTTTTGCAAAAGTCCAAGGAAGATGAAAATAAATGAAAAGTCAGGCTGATGCTCTCTGAAATGGCAACCTTCTTTCCTGGTCAATAAATGGATCCTTGAAATCCTCTTCTGACAGCCCTGGAATTAGGCCTCTAGCACTAACGCCAGAGCTGTGATTTAAAGTTGTAGGGTGCAACTGCCCCCTTCATTACAGTGATGCAAATCTTTAATTTCAAGGAAGTCATCAAACTGACTTTGGGAGAGCTTTGCTGGGTTGGCTGTGGAGTAGATGAGATCTGGATCTTGTCCCACAGTCCTTTGAAGTATTAGCATTAGCCCTTGAATCACAACGCTGCATTTTCACATTTATAATTACACCCTTATCATACAGGGTTTTGCTCATCTGTGAAGAACCCCCCCCCCCAGTGCCTGTGACTCCATGTGGAAATCTAGAAGCTCAAATCAGCAAAAAAAACCACTGCTGAGTTTTCCTACATAGTCTGTTTTCCTCCATAATCTTAATTTGAAAATGAAGAGGTTATTTTTTATTGTAATTGACATTTTTCCTCCTGATTGTCCCAGAGAAGGCATTCATCTTGCTGGAAAAGTGACACCGCTTACTAATACTGTCACAACGGGAGCTCAGTGGAAGAAGCTGTAAACAGACCTCTAAGGAGCTTCAAAAAGTATTCCTCTGTTAGACTGAGAAGTTTAAAACCAGGGAACTTATTTTCCCAGACTTTCTGAGGTCTTGGGGCTAGGCTTTATGGGAAGCTCTGCTCTTGATGGACACCTCTGTGCTGGGGATGCAGCACCATGCCCAGTCTCCTTGGTCCAAATCTGCAGGCTGGGACCTGTCATAGCTCCATGACAAGGCAAACCCTGGCACCCTACTGCCATGCCCATGTTTCCCTGGAGAGGAAACATAGGTTCAAACATAAGTTCAAACTCCTGAAACTGGGGCCAAGATTCCCGTTTGGCAGGTCTGTCTGCTGTTGCCATATGCTGTACACTATTCTCTCTGTCCCCTTGTCTTTCCTTATCCTTCACCATGCACCAGTTCCTGCTAAGTCATCAAATGTGGTTCAGAGCCATAAGCACATGTTCAGAAAATGCACTAGGTAAGTG
This sequence comes from Syrrhaptes paradoxus, assembly GCA_013400615.1. Lineage (NCBI taxonomy): Eukaryota > Metazoa > Chordata > Aves > Pterocliformes > Pteroclidae > Syrrhaptes > Syrrhaptes paradoxus. Next base: position 9,516 of record VZTO01022272.1, read on the forward strand.
CAAAAAACACACAGCTAAATTAGGAAGCAGCATCAGTTCAGCAGAGTGTGACTCTTTCTTGAGGATGGTTGTTCAGCCTGGAGAAGAGAAGGCTCCGAGGAGACTTAATAGCAGCCTTCCAGTACCTGAAGGGGGCCTACAGGAGAGATGGGGAGGCACTCTGCATCAGGGAGTGTAGTGAGAGAACAAGGGGTAATGGGTATAAGCTAAAAGGGTAAATTTAGACTAGACATTAGGAAGAAATTTTTCACTGTGAGGGTGGTGAGACACTGGAACAGGTTGCCCAGGGAGGTTGTGGATGCCCCATCCCTGGAGGTGTTCAAGGCCAGGCTGGATGAGGCTTTGAGCAACCTGGTCTAGTGGAGGGTGTCCCTGCCCATGGCAGGGGGGGTGGAACTTGATGATCTTTAAGGTCCTTTCCAACCAAAACCATTCTCTGATTCTATGATTCTATGATTCTGTATCAGCACAACAAAGCACTTTCTAAATCAGATAAACTATTAATAAATACTGGGCCTTTTTTTTAAAGAGCTTTGAAAAGAAATTTGAGGATTGGGAAAATTGGAGCACTGAAGAACCAGCTCCTGTGAAGCCTTCTGTCCTGGGTTTCTCCCTGGGCACTGGCAGAAGCCCTTTCCTTTGCTTTTGCAGTGTCCGCTGAGCCAGCCTATTCAGAGGCGATTGTTAGGGCCAGCTACAGCAGAAGCAGCACCACATTTCTGTTTTTCTCTGCAAACAAACATTTAAGCCCTCCTGGCAGGACAATCATGTCACAGGGGAAAAAAATGCCCTCGGTCATCAGATCTGTCAAGATTTACTAACTATCTGTACCAGGAGAGTAACGTCCCTGGCAGGCAACACAATTGACACACAATGTCTCTGAGCTTTATTTTGTTGGGTCAACTCCTATCAGCTACAAAGATCTCCGGGAAGCTTCAGCTCTCGTGACCTAGTGTGGAGGAGACAGTCTCGCCTGGGTTCCTGTAGGAGAGCCAGAAGATGCCGAGGGCTGGGAAAACTCAAATAGGACAGCAAGGTCAAAGCCCAGCAATGAGTTTCAGCACCTTTGGGCCTTGTGAGATCTCCCCAGCAGCTAGAGAGAGCACTGATTGTTTTTACAAGAACCCAGTTTGCGAGGAGCTGTGCCTGCTGATGGGTGGTACCGGTGGCTTTTTAAAATACGAAGCTCAGATTTCATACTATCAAGTGTTAGCATTGTAATAGTTAAAATGCTGCTCAGGCAGTATGAAGTGTACAGCAACTGACGCTGCAGAAGTCCACGCAGCAGCAATGAGATAAATGTAATAAATCGTGTCAAGGAATTAGGGTCAGATAATGTAGCTTATGGGCATGGTATCTTATCATTTCAGAAACCCATACGCTACAGCTGAAACATAAATAGCCTGTATCTACTACCAAAGCAGAAAAAAATATTTTCAACCAGTGTGGGATAAAGTCAGGAGTTTTGTGCAAGGGATAAAATTACACCCTAGTATGTCTAAAAAAAAAAAAAAAAAAAAANAAAAAAAAAAAAAAAGAGTGTTCCTTCCTGCAGAAATCAATTTTGAGGTTATACCTGTTTTAGCAGTACCCAAGGGAAAAGTAAACAAACTATGTGGCATTACAGAATGCCCAAGCCAGAAGGTAAGGCTGGCAGAACGTTCCCAGAAAATATATACAACACATAAAAGCAGCCAGTCAAATAGGATTTTACTCACGGCCTGGCTAAGGCACAGTTCCCCTCCACAGAAATACAGGGGCTGCCTTTTTACCAAGCTACAGGCAAACTTGTAAACCAACATGAAAACATGACCAGAGATGGATATCCAGTTCTGGGGAGGAAAGTAGATTGGGGAAGACTTTCACTTCATTACAAAAATACAGAAAAAAATACACCTGAAAACACACAGGCAGCAAATAGCAGCATCCAGAAAAATAAACTGGATTCAAGCTATCCAGACCGACTGAATCTATCAGATTATGCTAGAAATCTATTTTTTCTTTCAAGCTGTTGATCAGTTTGCCATTTGTGCATACGGAGCTAGCTGGAACCTGGGATCAGAAGGATGAGAGGAAAAAAACAAAAAGAAGGGCAAAAAAAGGTGCCTGAATGTATAAAATGAGCTCAGCTGAACCTCCTCAAATATCCGCTTTGTATCAGATTCATATAAAAGTCCAGATTAGTCTTCAGTCCTATATCATGCACGTGGTGCCACACAAGCACATGTATTTTTGTTGATTACCTCTGTCCTTACCACTACGTTCACTTCTTTTGCTGCATTGTTGCATTGATTTCTTCTGCCCAGCTCACACTATTGATTTTCCCCACTCCTATGACACGTCTCCTATGCTTCTCTCAGCCACCCGCTTGATAGAGAAAATGTAAGATTAAGTACTCATCTTGCAAACACTTCAGCATGTGAAGAATTTACACACAAGGACAAATCCAAGGCCACCGCTTAGTTGCAAGGTCTATGTATAATGTAATAAGTGTGATTTTTTTTTTAATAGAAAACAAGGATTACATGAAAATTCAAAGTGAGGATTATATGCAATCCTTTGCTCTTGTTCTTCATCAAGGCAACAGCAAACAGTTCAAGGCTAATGCTGAGCTTTCAGCTGTTCTGCCAAAACTATGTTGAAGGGGAGTTTCAGTTAAAGATATTACCACAGAGATGAAAGTAAGACTTTTCTGCCAAGCATGGACTAGATTTCCAACCAAGGTCAGGAGTCACAGTTGCAGCCAGATTTTAAGGAAAGGACAGCACCTGGTATGCCCTGTGCTAAATGTCTGGATTTTTTTAGATGCTCTGCACCGGAGACACTGAGGGTGTTGGGAAGTCCTCTCCTGACTGTAGATGCAGATACTTTGGAAGTTCTAGTTCAAAACACTATCCATGTATCAGATATAGATGCACATTCCACGTCTGCTCAAAAACTTTCCATCTACACTTTTTCTGTGGGTAATTATATATTTCAATTTTTAAACTTTTTTTCTTACCTTGAAATATATAACTTTAGTTGTAAAACCAACAGTTCTTAGTGAAAACCAGAAATTTTACATGTATCAGCAGTGCTGATTTTTTTTCAGATTTTCAGTGTGAAGTTAATTTATTTAATGGGAGAAAGAATGTCTATGTTTTTCAGAGTTGCTGTAATGTTCAATAAAATTACATTTAAAGTAATTGTGTATGTGTTGTTCCAAGCAGATGTATTTTAATATAAAGAACCAAGTAATTCAGTAAGATTTTTAAAAATTATAGTCTGAATGGTTTATTGAAATACATCACTGATATGGAGAAAGTATGCTCTAAGTTTTTGTATGGGATGGTATTACAAATTATACATGATAAGATGTTTAGTACCCAGCCAGTATTTTGTAAGTATAAATGATATCCCTTGAATTATAAACTGTCTCTCTACCTCTCTGAACTCTGGGGAAAATGAGGAGGCATTGCTTTGGAGATTTCTTTGTCAAATAAAATTAGAACTTCTTGCACAACACTGTTTCTTTCAGTCACTCCTGTTTTGAAGCAAAGGAGAAGGCACATATAAAGTAATCCTACCAAAGCAAGAATGGACAATTTGAATGCACAGAGAAAACAGTGCTGTCTGATCATTATTACTGTGCAGTTTCACAGGTCCTTTGGGTATTATCTCCTAGCAACTTTATAGCTCTTTCATCCAAAACCTTGAGAATTTCTAACAAAATGTTGCATCCACAAGGGAGAGATTTTCCTTTTCATATAAAAACCTCATAGTGATACTATGAAAATGGTACTGCTTGACAAACTTTATGTGATGCTAAGCATTTGATAGACCTGTCTGTGACCACCTTATAAAGGATTTACTAGACTGGGGAGTCAAAGGTAGGCGCTTAGGATCACTTTACACTGATTGACCTTTGCTAATTAGTGACAAAACAAGGTTTTCAAAAATGTTTGCCCAGAGTTTTTAACCAAGAAGAGCAGCAGCAATATTGTTCTTAGGAGAAAGAGGTGAAGGCCAACAAGCTGTTACCTTCTTGATTGCATAGCATTTACGTACAAAGCAATCACCAACATGGGCTAGTAAGAAACAGGCTTCTTGGTCATGCTGTCAGGCTCTGCATAACTCAAAATGCCAGATCAGTTCTTCTCAAGTGTTTGGAGGAACTATATTGTTGCAGTCAGAGGATACCTCCACTCACATGGACGTTATGCTAGCCAAAGCAAAGGAAAAAAAATCACATAGATGTTTGGACAAATCTGCAAGCAGAAGGCCCCCTCTCTCGTGGGTGTTCCCTGCAGCCCACCTGCCCCATGCAGCAGTCTGAAGTGGGTGCTGCTCCCCTCAATGTTCCCCTTAATGTGGTTCTCCACCAGCACAACTAAATGTCATTACCCAGGGCAGAGACAAAAGAAGGCCTTTGCTCTTCGGCCAGGGAGTGGCATTTTGCAGTCTTTTTTCACCACTCAAGGACAGCAGAGTGGTCAGCAGGCTTCCCTGGAGTAGAAATAAGTGTTGGGATCATGCACGTGGTGGTGGAGTTCCACAGGTCCTTCATGGGGACTACTGTTGAAAAGCACGACAGACCATGACTTGTGGATAAAATTAATCTAAAAATTCCTTTTCCAGTTTGCTTTTATCTCAAGGTGAGTTTTCTGCTTGGTTTTTCCCACGAGTTCCCACCTATGCTTTAGGTAGAAGATACAATCCTTTGCTCATGTTCATTATCGCAGAGCCATAGCTGGCTATGAACATCCAAGCAGTTTCTCAAAGAAAGTTTGTGATATAAGAAACATGCAAAGTAAACTGGATTTTAAGCTGCTCTTTGAAAACAGTCTGATGGGTGCTTGTTTGTTTCTCTGTAATATTCCTCCGAAGGCACAGACCTGGTTTAGCAGCTGAGGCAGTTTTATTCCCAGTTCTAGCTGCATCAGCAAATAAGCTGCATTGCTGGAGGATATCGACTGTCTACCTCACATCTGTGTAACCAAACCATGGACATTTATTATTCTGTTATTTTCAACCCCCAACTTCTTTAGCCAGCAAGTGATCTCAAACCACTGCTTTCTAGCTTTTAAAATCAATTGATAAATAGCATTTGTTTATCTCCAAGGAATCAATGCACAATTACTTTGAACTGTTTCAAGAAAATAGGATTTTTGAGATACTATATCCTCCCTTTACACCCTTCAACAAGCATGATTTAAAAAGCAAAAAGAAAGAAGCAGCACAGGTAGAAATGCAGACTTGCAGAAATGTATATGTTTTGCAGTCAAATTATTTTGTGAAACTGGGATCTTTGTTGTTATTCTCAAGTCTTTCTTTCCTTTGGTCCCGGACTCCTATCTCCACAGGAGAAAGTGGAGGTTCCAAGCTTTAGGGTGTGTATTTACTGTGAATTACCTGTGAAGAAATTCAGAAGAAGTGAATCAGACAAGGTGAGTTTTGAATTTAATGTGTACAAAATCTCAAGCTCAGAGTGGCTGGTGAGCTTGAGAAATGGGTGAATTTACCTGCATCCAGAATGCTTGATGAAATCTCTTGAGCCATCTATGTTTTCAAAACAGGAATAAAAAGCTGCAATATGGGGTCCATCAGTCAGGTAGTGTGAAACTCTAGCTGTGTGTTTAGTGCCTGTGGATGAAACTAGTAAACATTACGCTGGCAAAGTAGTTGCATTTAGGTAATGGACCTGGTCTGACTGGAATTTAATTGATTCCATAGAAAAATCCATATACATAAGCCCATGCCTGACTATTGTAAGAAATAACATTTTAAAATCACTTTAGATATGACAGAGTACAATAACATAACATACTTAAGGAAAAGATTCTTTTCTTCTTTTCTTCATATGGTTTTAAAAGTAAGCTACTTTGAGATTACTTGACATTGACAGAAAGGGGTTTACCAGAGAGGTTATATCGTGTGTCATTGCAGCATATCTTCCTCTTCGCAATCTGACTCAAAGGATGTACAGGAATTAGCTGAGCTGCTTTCTTGAAAGAGTTCCTGTCTGGAATTGAGGAGCTTTCCAGGGACTTCTCCTAAAAACAGTATTTGTGTTTCAAAGAGAAGACAGAATAAAACTGTAACAAATGAAAAGGTAAATTCCGCTTAAGGAGAAACTCCTTTGATTGCTTTTGTTCAGGACTCTGTCTAGAATCATAACCCTTTTCCAATACGTGACCCAAATCCTTAGTTATTTATTTTCCTAATTAACAAGGGAAACAGCCGTGAACCCAACAATTCATTGTAATGTAGTGATGGTAAAATCTAGAAAAATGGTAGACATAAAAAGTAGGAACATAAATGTGGAGGAGTTTTAACTGCAGAGAATTAGGAAGCTAATAAAGGAGAGAATATACAGAATAAAGTGGAATATGGCTGGGGAGCCATGATTATAATTTTATTAGGCTTGGGAGTTAAATAACAGTGAAAACCTAAGAGAAGAGTCAAAACAATTGAATCTGAAGGGCCACTTTGACCAGATTAACTGAGATGCAAGTGGCTCAAGGGATAATACAAACTGTGATCCCAGGGGACACCCAGACTTGGAAACAACCTGAAGATGCTCTGTCCTCATGCAACCAAGACACAGATGGCTAAAAACCCAGGAGAACCTGCTCTTGTGGTTTTACCCCTACTAGTTGGTTTGATAGGGTGAGGTGTTGTACTTCTGACTGTGATTTTCTCCAGGGAATGGGTTTTTTGTAAGGAAGGAAGGCAAGCACAGGCTAAAGCCGAACAGACCAAAAGTGCCCAAAGCTCCCCCCCCCCAGATTGGTGAGACTGCCTTGAGACAAAGACTTGGGGGGGAGGGGGGGGCGGGACGACAATGTAAATTGATCAAGGCAGATAGCACTGGGGAAGCAGAATGTTCCCCTGAAAAGTACTGGGGCAAGGTGCTGAAAGAAAAATGTTTGTACAGACAGAAAAGATGCTACAGCTGAGCTATATAAAATAACGCCCCATACTGCAGGTCTGGGCCCTTGCCTTAGGTCAGTTTGGGGGTATTTTTCCTCCATGTAATACTAAGAGTTAAAAAAACAAGCAACGAGCAGCTCAGGAATCTGTCTGCATCTGGGAGCAGTCAGGCAAAGGACATGGTAAGGCCATCCCTCCCGGCACTTCCTGCTGCACGGCTTCCCCCATGCTCCGACAACCTCGCTCTGTGCTGTCTATGTGACAGGCAGGGAACACCGCTTCCAGCTTCACCTTGTAAACCTTTCCTGTACCAGCATGTAAAGAGCTCCTTCTTGCCTCCTCATGGGAAGGAAAATGAAGCAATCCTTCCAAGAATGGAAATGTTCTGAGTTTGCACATACCATTGAGACCTCAGGAGAATGAAGTAAATGAATAAAGGATCTTCGAATGATTTACGGCAACAATTGCTGAGATTTTCCTGAAAGTGGCAGAGGAGGAAGGTAAAGATGGAGTTGATAAAGGCAGTTAAATTTATAAACGGTACAGACATGGCCAATAAAATTAGGATAAACAAAAAGAATTTGTTTAAGGCCATGAGAAGTCACCGGCAACTAATGAGTCTTTGAGGTGCAACAATGGAAAAGTACAGATGAAGCTGATATTCTCAGAAAGATTTTTGTTTCATTGTTCACAATAGAAGCTGAAGGTCATTTTCTAGTGATTGAGATACATTTTCCTTGGGGAGAAAGAAAAATGTTAAAAGGCTTCACAATTATACTGGAGCAGATAATTAGACAATAAGAAGTCATACAGGTTGACAAGGCCCTGGGCCCAGAAGATTTCCAGGCACAGCAAAAGCATCTGAGACAGAGACAAGAATCAGCAGACTGAAAAAGAAGAGAGTATTTGGTTATGGTCTATATGCAATTACAACACACTAGGGACTTAGCTCTATCACTAAAACATCCATATCCAAAACATCTGTGTAGGACCAGCAAATATGACAGAGGGCCTCCAGGAGACCTACGGATTCCATATCAGCAGTGGAAACCAAACAGATGCCTTAAGACACTTGATATTGCACTAGATCCTGGTGTTTCTCAATTAAGCTTAGTGTCTTGTATTCATAAAGTGTCTGATCACTGGGACAACACACTGCATCAGCAGAGGACAATAGTGTAAATCAGCTCCAGAGGCAACTGGTGGAAAATGAAATCAAAGCATAGAGTCCTTTAGTTTAAGTTGTCAGTAGGCTATGCAAGTGAGAATTAATTTATTTTAATTTCCTTTCAAAATTCTAGCTAATAATCTGGTATTTTAGTCTTTAAATATTCCAGTAACAGGAATATTCATTAATTATTGACTCATCCATTGTCAAGAAAGACAGACTGTAATGTCTAAATGACCTACTTGGAGGAAATATTTGCGAGTTCAGTTCTGAATGCAGTGTTTCTCCTTGAGTAGCTTAAGGCAAGCTGTTTGCCCTCTGAAAGACCTCCTAATTCCTGATACAAGAAAATTCCTACCTTTTCTGATACAGCTGTAACTCTAGCAATATATCTTTAACTGCACTCATATTAGTTCGTCTGGGCTGGTCTTGTCAGGATGCTTGTTCTGCTCCAAGCCAAATTGAATTTCCCCTCAGTAATGTTAACAGCCATTTCTCTTGTCCTTTTCTTAGACAGATTTAACACATCACTCCTAAAATTAACTCAATGTCAATGGGCAGAGACCAACTGATGGCCTCTGTGGACACTAGAAAAAAGCATTAAAAGCCTGTACATGAAGACACAGTTATTCCTTCCTTATGGCCTGTTCCTTCAGCTATTCTGAAAGATGTCAGGAAGCGCTGCTGTCCTACAGGCTTGTTCTGTCAAAGCAGGATCAGCTTCATACTCTTCTGTTTAATCTCAAAGGAATTGCAACAGGCTATTTTGAAACAACTTATGCCGTGAGGCTTCGTATTTCAGTTCCACCATCAAACTTCTAGAAAGTCTATCTTTTCGTGTTCTGGGTTTCTGGAAGCATCTACAAGCAGATCACAGATCTTCAAGGATAATGTTCATTCCTATGGGCATTACTGATTACATTGAGTTGGATGGGTATTCAGCTTCACTGACTAGCTTCCACAAGCTTTTCATTCAACAGGTGAAAAATCACAGGCCTCACTGGAGCTAGACCAGTTTATACAGCAATGAATGGAAATTAGTTACCCCTGCAGGTTCTTTCTCAGAAGAGTGAGAAATTTTTCATCTCTCACATGCCAGGGTAGGACAAATGAACAGCTGCTGTGATGGTGACAATTTCCTCAAGTCCTTATGTGAGGAGAAGGCTGCCCCTGAAAACCACATGCTTTGCAAAAATTCCGATTAAGTTGTAGTCTGAATTTTCCTTTCACAGATCTGAATGCTGCATGCAAGCTCACCTGAAGTTGTTTTTTTTTGTCCCAGCAGTCTCACTATTTTACCAAGCATTGTTCTCCAGGTATGGATACCTGAGCATTGTAACAAATTTTCACAAATACCAGTCTCTTCCCATTTGTATTATCTTTATGGGTGCTCTGCAAAAATCAGGTCAATTTCGTATCTAGAGTTAGATGTAGTGATCTGATTCATATCTACGGGGAAGTGTGGACTATGTGGCTATAAGATGTGGTCGGAAGTGGCCACGTGATCTAAAACACTGTAGAACAATCAATAAGCCACCACCCAAATCTTCTGTGGCAAAGATCTTCCAAATAGAGGTTTTCTATGCACTGTGACCACCACACTGTTGTAATGCATATGCTGTCACTTGTCACTTATTGACGCATGGGAGGAGGTGTGAATGGGGAGAAAAGGGAAAGGCTCCTTCTAAGGACCCTTTTAGGAAGCAGTTTGAACAAGTTAACTGCTTTATGCAGAAGGTCAAGTTAGAGACTGCTGATCGGTTAGATCTCAAACACTGCAAGTATTTTGGGTCTGACTGGTACCTCTTTAATATACAGTATCAAGATTAATGCAAACTAAAAAACACCTGGAGGCATGGGATGGAGCAGCCTGACCCATAATCAAGCTCTTCTAAATGTCAAAGGCACCTTAACAAGGTTTAAGCAGCAACAAAGAAGGGATTTATTAATGTTGATTATTTATGCCACAAATACCGGCCAAAGCTAGCAAAAAGCCTGTGTTTCTCATATAAGAATAATTATTCTTTCTTGAGGAAATCAGACATGGATTGTTTACACACTGGGAGGAAAAAAACAAGCCAAGCTAAACTTGTCCTAAGCTGTTATGTCCATTGCAGTGAGACAGTGCTTTCTAATTAGTCTATAGCTCAACCTGTAATGATGGATATATAATTTATTTTATCTCAACATGACAGACCTGGCTTAGTAATATCTGGCAATTAGTCACACTTCACTGGGCCTTAACTTAAGCAGTTTGCAGTGAAATACAGGTTCAGATATGTCACTGCCATTTCTTCCTGCTCTTTATACAGAGGGCTGGTGGAAAAAGCATTAAAATACTAAATCAACTATTGCAAAAGGTTGCAGCATCAGCTTCTGAATCCTATTTAGCACTGCTAAATTACAGAACAGCACCACTACACCATGTATTGTTAGTGGCTGATACTTTGCTAAACGGAAAACCAAAAGCACAGCTAGAACCTGATGCCAGATTCAACAGCATTTGCCAATATGTAAAGTTAAAGCAGAGTTTTAATAGATCTGATTTGCTTTATCTAGCAGGCATGCAACAGATAAATAAAAACAAAAGCCTGGTAAGAGCCAAGGTATTTAAAGCAACCACCATTCCTTTAAAATAGTGCTGGTTGTTTTTATTGCAGGGAAGCATGGTCACAAACAGCAGTGGTCCTGGAGGAGGTGGATTCACAGTCATAGGCAGCCGCCCCAAAGGCAAAAGCAGAGCATTTCTGGAACCCAGGAGGGAGGGAAGTAGGGGGTTTGGAAGTGCTCTTTCAACCTCAGCAGTATGGGGTGAGGGTTGCTACAAGCAGAGACAGCTGATTCCCAGGACATAGCTCACCCAGAAGCATTGGTCTTACGACTACAGGCAGAGGATGGTGCTGGTGCATTTAGTGTAGAGGCCCCAGGAGTGCTTCCAACCTCTTGTGTCTGTGTAAGGGCCTTGGATGTTTCCCAGCTCCACAGTAGGAAAGGGCTGGGCATGTGCACTGGTCACCCCTTCCCAAGGATTTGTCCCCATGTGAACAGTATACAGACTACAAATATAACCAGCAGCACACTCTGCCAAGTACCTGGGCTGGATGATGGTGGGCCCATGGCACCCTGTGACACCCACCTGCCACTAGTGTAGACACAGCCAGTAAAGACCAACCCTTCCACACCACAGCACAGGGCACCCAGAGGCTGCTAAAGTGCAGAGCAAGTTTTATTCAGTACACTCATGCAAAGGATCTGAAATTGTGTGTTGCGGTTATTTAGATCACCACTAAACTTAACTGGGAAAGTGATGGAAATAATTACTTCTAGGAAATCCCACTTAGAAGCAGTTCTTGGCTGTGCAAAGACTTGCAGGAGCTGCAGCATTGCAGGCACTAACCAGATCGTCTCTCTGTCCCTTGCTTCTGAGTGACTCTTGAACATGAGCAAAGGACACTTTGGCCAGGGACATTGGCGGTGCCATGGCTCTTGCTAGGGCAGACAGCCTTGTGTTCCCAAACAAGAAAGGACAAGTCCACGAGCACAGGTCAGAGCAGTGGGTGGAGGTGCGACACCTCCACAGTTAGCACACAAAACAGGAGGGGCAAGGGGCTGGCAGCACAGCTGTGACGCTGCCAGTGCATGGAGTGCCGGCAAAGCTGCAAACCAAGGTGAAAAATGGAGAAACATGATTTCCCTTTGCTTTTTCCTCTACCTGTCTAAATGGTAGATAAAGGCATTTCAGACAGAAATGTAATTCACAGTTTGAAGGTGTCCCTGTGAGTTGGTAAACTCCTTGGGGCAGGGATTATGTTTTTGATCTGACACATTAACCAAATGTAAAGCATCGAGCTTTACAACCCAGAACTTCCTGAAAGATGAAAAACAATGATAATAGCCTCCTCCACACCCCAGTCTCTGGAATATGTATTTTGCTGTTACAAAGTTCTCTCCTTGCAAGAGGAAAGCTATTTATAGGTTGAAACAGATTTGCAATCATGTGTGATAGAGAAGAAGACTGAGAAGAAATATGCAAACCAAAAAAAGCAATGGCAAAATTTGCATAGTTCTTTAAAGTTTTTCTTCAAAAGCTTCTGCAAAATACAACCATCTGTTTTTTAAAGAATATCCTATGGGGGCAGCATGGACTGCTCTCTCTTCTTTTTCCTCAGTTTCTTGGTTTTTTTGGTGGGGTTGTTTTGTTTTGGTTTTTTTTGCTTGTTTGAAACAAGCTCTACTTGCGGAACAGTCTCTCCCTTTAGCAGGGAAATGTGTGTAATCGTAAACTATTAGAGACAGTATTGGGACAGTATTAGAGACGGTATTGGGACCTGTGCTGTTTNGTACTGCTGTATTCAATTACCCAGTAAGTATTTTAAAGCAGTTAGTATGTGCCAATTTACCTCATGATGAAAATGTTTGTCAGAATAATATGCTTTATTCTAAGCACCTGCTATTTAATATTTGAGAGAGCTGGAAGTGTAATGAGGAAAGAGGAAAATATATGCTTGCAGCTCAAACGCGAGCTGTAGAGGCAATTCTGGGGTGAAAAGTGGTACAGCTGAATGGAGACTAGACCATTTTTCCTCCATTTGTAAACTAGGCACAGAATGACAAGGTTAATTCCCAGCAGTCTAGTGCTACAGGCATGGCCATTACCAAGACTAGTTAATCTTTCAATCTGTGTCTCTATTTGAACAAAATGGTGCAAAAACAAAACCCACAGCCTTTTTGTTGCCTGCGCAACCCAGCTCTGTGGCTGGCATGTTGTCAGAGGGTCCAGGGAAGCCAGAGACCACCCAGACAGCCAGGGATCGCGGGCCTGGGGCTGAACTGCAGCATAAGAGGACACTCTGGGCATCCCTCATGCGACACCTCTGCAGAAATTCTACTTATATCAAATGTAGCTTTGAAAGCATAAAGCCGTCTCCCATTCCTATGGCAAGCTGTTCATTTGAGCACCTATGCAGGAAGACCACAGCATCTCAGACAAGGTGAGGTTTCATTCAGCCTTTTGAAGCTGTCCAGGATTTCCGTGAGTGAGGATGAACCTGGAGTGCTGCACATGGGGCAGGAGATGCCTGTGGAAACCCGAAATCTTCAGTTGCCCTTCTCTTTTTACTACTAGCTTTCTTCTGCCACTGGTCCTGGAAGGACTGTGTTGTGGTGGTAAAGCAGCAGTCATCTGCAGTTTTGATTTCACCCCCAGTGCTTCTGTGTAACGGTTCAAGAAAGCATCTTGAATAGAATGGTAAGTGTACAAAAACACCTAGACAGGCTTTTAAAAAAGACTTTCAGATTTGAGTGCCTAAAACTAGGCTTCTGAACCCATAATGAATCACGTAAACAAATTATCTCAGTTCCAGACAGTCTAAGCAGGCAATAGTTCCTGAATTCAAGCTATTAATTTAGGTGCTTACTTTCGCTTTTGGGACCTGATGCTAGATATCCATTTTTTCAACTCCTGGCATAGCTCTGTAGGATCCGCATGAAGGCTCTGTAGGATCCGCATGAAGGCTCTGTAGGATCCGCATGAAGGCTCTGTAGGATCCGCATGAAGGCTCTGTAGGATCCGCATGAAGGCTCTGTAGGATCCGCATGAAGGCTCTGGTGGATTTTCAAGCTCACACTTCCAGACGTTGCCTGCCTGGAACAAATCATAAGCCTCAGCTAGCCCTTCTGCGGGCGAACTGATGAAAATTCGCACTGTTTCAGAGGCTGAACGCCCCGTGCAAATGCAGAAGGGATGCAGTGAGACAGGCTGCCAGAGAAAGGCATTTGGCAGACTCATGCCTTAGCACACAGGTCCCAGCTGCTCAAAATACATAGGATGTATCCTGCAGGATGGCACGCTGGATGCCTGCAGTGACAGGATAATGTGACATACCATGCTGTCGATGAGCAGATATGGTGAATGCTAATAGGGCCTGCTCCTGTTCCCTGTTGGAGTAGGTCATAGTTTTGCCATGAACTTCAGCAGTAGGTGGAAAACACAGAGAATATGGAAGTTGACACCACAAGAAAGGTGTTGTGATTTGGGTGGTGCGGTTACCCAGGCACAGCGCTGCTCCATCAGGAGCCCAAAACCACAGTATTCAGGGGCAGCATCTGAGCTTGAAGCTGCATGGCAGGTTCAGCCTTCATCGTGTTAACTCCACCAGCAGCTGAAGCCCTGCTAAGGGCCTCTTCTGGGTGTCGCTGAGGTGATTGTTTCCTTAGGTCACAGCAGGAAAAATACTGATCAAGGAGCTTTGCTTCTGCTCACAGAGAGGAGCTTTTCTGCACAGGACTTCACTGTCCTCTCCTCTATCTCACTCCAAGGGGGAGGGTGAGGGTCCCAGCTCTCCCCACATTGTCTTCTTCCTCCCAGGAAGCAACTAAGTAAGCACAGGTCTTTTCCAAACAAAATTTTATCTATCCTCCCTCAGCTCCATCATTCAGCTAGCACCCATGCTGCATCACAGGCTGGGGGTGCTCTGCCTGAGGAGGGGGTTTCTCCCAGAGGTAGTGCTCAGTGCCCTGAGTTCACAGCCCTGCACAGACCACAGGCCATGTCGGTGAGAAAGAAGGTCTTGCTCTCTCTGTCTGCTTCCCTGGGCCATGGGGAGGAAAGGTGATGGGACTGGGGTGAGGGGCTCCTGGGGGAATTACATGAGGGAGCCCCTCAGTCCATGCTCTGCCAGCATCACCAGTGGGTAGTTCATTTGTGTTAGGTCCTGAGCAGCTGGTGGATGTAGTGGGTTGGGAACCATTTCTCCAACTCTTTCTGCTAGGAAAATTCGGATTTAAAGCTCTTTGTTGTTTCTCTGCCTCCACCAAAATACGAGAAATTTTTTTAAAAAATAAAACCTCCTTTTTCTGTTTTCCTCTAATTTTTCACTGGCCACATATATCTTTGCCCAGTCTAGCTGACAACTTTCCCTCAGCACACTTTAAAAGATTGCCAAGAACATCTGTACCAGTGGGTGGATACTGTTCTACTGTATTTTACTGACATCAGGAAATTTGTCAATAAGGTGTTGGAATAACATTTACAGAGAAGGAGTCAAACCAGCTAAGGATCTAAAGATTTATTTTGCCTATAGTAGGCTTCACCTAACACCTTCCCCAATTTACAGGAATACAGAGCATAAAGGGAACTAGTCCAATACTCAATTTAAATCAGTCATGGTTCAGCTAAAAGGCCACTGTCAGCCAAGTGGTACAGTTACACTTTTAGGAAGGAAAAGCAGTTCACACAAATAAGATAGGACAAAAGCAACATAAGTCCTCATGGATTAAGATCAAAGATCGTTACATGAATTAGCTACTTTCTTAGTAAGTTAAAATTTGTCTATTATTATTAAAGCAAATGATTCAAAATCTTAGTCTTTGTCAGTAATCTAACTTCTAGCTATGATGACAGATACCAGTGAGAGATGACCAGGCCCTTTGTAGAGATGAAGGGTAATAAATATATCAAACCATGAAATAACATTCTATCAGCATTCTTAGCAGCAGCTGTAACAATTAAATTTCTTAAAAACTAGTAGAGCAGTTGATCTTATCCAACTGTTTCAATTATCTAGTCCTCCCATATAATCAGAGGTTTGATACCAGAGCTCCTCACACAGAGCAGTCAGAGGGACACCCTGAAAACCAGCTTCAAAGTTTAGTTTTCCTCCCTGCTTGCTTTCTTCTCAAGTATAACTAGATACATTTTTTCCATGACAGTATTTTCCTCTCTTCTTTGCTCTCTCTTCCCTATTTCTTGCCCTAGCCTCTGCTTTTTCTCCTTTCTTATTTTAATTTTTGGTCCTCTACCCTTTCTTCCCCAGTTGATATTTGTTGTTTCAGCACAAGGGCAGCTCTGTCGAACAAGTAGGTTTCACATTCCAGCTGAGGACCGTAAGATTTATTTCATCCGAGCTTCTTGGTAATGAGTCCAGACCTCCCCCCTCAGCTGCAGAGACAGGTTTGCTCCCTCCCTGACAGCTTCACAGGCCCTCTTCACAGGGAGAAACGTCCTGCAGGACATCAAAGACCTGGTCCCTGAAAAAAAAATTGGCAGCTCTCTCCAATGCCCTCAGCCCAGCACCACTGTCTTGGTTTCAGCTGGGACAGAGTTAACCTTCTCCACAGTAGCTAGTGAGAGGCTGCGTTTTGGATTTGTGCTGGGAAGAAGGCTGGTAATGTGCTGATGTTTATAATTGCTGCCAGGACAGTCAAGGACTTTTCAGCTTCTCTGCTGTGCCATGTCTGTGGTTTTGCTGCTAGCCAGCATTCAGAACTGTAACAACCACCCATAAGTTGGCCTCAGTGCACCCTGCTTGCCCAAGACTGCCCAAGGACCAACGCAGCCCGGCGACCATGGTGGTGGCTCTCAGAGGCAGGCAGCCTGGGGGAAGCTCTCTGGCTGTGTGTGACAGGGGAAGCTTGGGGAGCAGGTTTTGAAGTGGGGGATGAGGGCTGGTGGGGTATGATTACTCCCCCACTGCTGCGAGGTTGCTGCTGAGAGCCTCTGGTTGTCAGGCGCTGACCTGACCTACATTGTTAATACCAATTGCCAGCAAGCGAGTTAGAAGGGCTGCTCATACACAAATCTGATTAGGTGGAAGCTATTTTTTTTTCCCTGCTCTGTGCCTAGGAAATTTCTGTGTTAGGGAAAGTTGCCTGCATGGGGGAGGATGAGGCATTAGAACTGGTCACCTGTGCTCACATGGCAGTAGCCCTGCCCTGCTAGGCTATGTCAGCACTGCCACCTGGTAAGATCTGCCATGGGTCCCCAGCCCCATAGTGCAGAGCCCACAGGGCTTCCTGAGCTACTCCCGGACAGAGTGATTGTGGGAAGCAGCAGAGAGACAGGCAAGCAAAAGTCAGGTTGTTCCTGGGTTTATGGGACCTCCTGCAAGGGGACCAAGGCAACATCCCTGCATCACACCCGCCTCCTCTCTCCCTGCCCATTGCTGCATCATGCTGGTAGGGGCAGGGTGCACCCCCTGCCCAGGGCCTTGCTCAGCCCTTGCTGGAGAGGCCAGGACAGAGGTTTGGCCTGAGGAAAGTTGTATGCTTCCCTGCCTAGCTGAGTGGGAATTGAGGTAGGAGCAGTGTCACCCCTCTACCCATCTCAACAGCAGATCAGACATTAGTGGCCGCCCAAGCATTTGCAGCTGGTCATAGCAATGCTGAGGATTTAGGCGACTGCTTCAGGGATATGAAAGGATGATTTCTGACAGCAGCTGAGACTGCTGTGGTGCCTGGGGAAAACGTGGTGTTGTCATTGTGTAGGCAGCCAGCAAGAAAAGAGAAATTTTCCTCCACTTTCTGTATCTCCTCACCCATCCAACCCCCCTGCCCCCCTTTTTTTTTACCAGAAATATTTCAACCACAATTAAAAAGGTGTTATTAACATTTAATTGGTTTGGAGTCCTCACTGTGATGTTGAGTCCTCGTGGTGATGTCATCCTGGTTGTCATGGATACAGGTGAACAAGCTGCTTGAAGTGCAACATCAGCGCCAAGCTGGAGGGGGATGGGAGGATGGAGGGGGGCACCAGGGGAGAAACCTGAGGCTGAAAATGGGTGAGCAGAAGCAGCTGCTGTCTCCAGGTGAGTGCGACTGTAGCAGACAGGGAGAAAGGCATAGACAACACTTAACAAAGGTACTGAGGTTACAGCATTGCATTCATGCTTGTCAGGGTAAGGTGGGAAGGCAGGCAGCTCCCTGACGTTAAACACAAGAAGACAAGTCCCCCCTAGACAGCTAACAACTGAGAAAAAAGCCCAGGCTGACGCACCTTCACATGCACAGTAATTAGAAATACAAGTAGTGTCTTTCTTTGGGTTTGATCTGTCTAATACGTAAGGAGGGAGTAGCAGAAGTGAAATCATGGGAAAGAGCCAGAAAAATATATATGTTTATGGGAGTATGTGTGTTTTTATGTATGCAAAAGACCCATTCTATGTGTCTGGAGAAGATAAAGGGAGACTCTGGAATATGGTGTCTGTTCATGTGCATCCTCTAAAGAACTTTCTGAGTAACAACAATAATAATAAAAATAATGAAGGAATCCCACCTAAATGAGTTGCAGAAGTAGTTCCTCTGCCTGTTCCCATTTTCCTTCATCTTCTTCTCTTGCTGAGAAAGAAATTACAATGTATTTTTCATACAATATCTCTAGCACTCTTTTATGTAATAATCCTCTTTCTGTGAAAGAGGCAGGTCAGCAATAGCTGCAGGCTCCTGCACAGTCACTGCTCATCTCATAAAAATCTCCAGCTTTCCCGGGGATTTTCCAGCCACAACCTATTAAGCAACCTATTAAGCCTGTGACCAAAAGCCAGCCTGAGGGGGGGGGGCTGTTTCAGATGATGCTTGGGCAAATTTGTATTTATTTATGGAGTAGTTACACGGATTTTTTGTAACAGAGAAATTAGACTTTTAAAAATTCTATGTTGGGTTTTAATTAAACTTAATATGCAGTTATAGCTTAATGCACTCTTCAGCTTTTATTATAAATTTATTATTCTAAAATACCAGTTTAGTTTTAAATTGGAGAAGAAGGCATGCAGTGTGCTTTCCCTGTCTTACTCCCCTCCTTTAATGCCTGACTAAAGGTGTGGTTTGCCAAGATTCGAAGGAAAGTCAAACACTGGTCTCTAATATATGAATATCAGAACAATCAGCTACATCTAAGCTTTGCACTACAGCTGATTGCAAGTTTGGTGATTTAATATTTCCTGTCAGAAAATTCCTAATCAGTTAAATCTATATTACGGGCTTCAAAACAAATATTTGCTCAGAACAGTGGTACAGAACTTCTGAAACTGTGAAAATGCATTTTTCTTCTACTTATGCAACCAGAACTATTTTCTGAGGTTCAAAGTATCTCTGTATTGCAGTCTAGACTAACTAGAATGCATACACATTCACAAAGATAGGGTTGCAATCACAATTAAAAGCTTTGCTTTGCATTAATTGATTGCCCTCCCTCCTCACATTTTTATTTTTTAATTTTTTTAGGAAACATTCATTATTTTCCCTGCTTCAGAACAGACTTTTTTTCACATTATTTTTGGCTGAGCCTGCTGCACTTTATATAACCACAAATGTAACAAGCAAGCTGTCAATGAGATATTTTTTCCTTCTGATATGGCATCTTGAATCTGCCTCATTCTGGCGACCACCACCGAACTCTAGATGTGAACATCCTTTTCAGCAGCCTCTGTGGAGTCCTCTTCATTTTCCCACCATGTCATTTGTAGCTTCTTCCTCAGTGTGACCATGTGTGATGCCAGCAGGGCTGTGCAGGAGGGTGGGTGGGCTGTGATGGGGTCCCAGTGCCCCATCCACAAGAGGATAAGAGGCATCTGGACTGCTGAAACCCACCCTGCCCTTACAGCCCAAGCCTGGGGATCCTCCAGCCACCCTGGAAAGCCACCAGTCCAGTCGTCTCAGAGATCATGTCCCAAGCTCCTCTGCTTCTCAGTTCCCAGGTGCAAGTGCCTATAATTTTTTTTTACGTAAAACTTTATGTAAAACAGGGGAAGATGCCTGGTTGAAGTATAACTGAACTTGCTCAGCACCATCTCCATGTCACATAACCTGCTTCAAGTTTGAAACAGCATTTTCCTTTTGAACTCTCTCTCAACTTGGCCACAGTCTGAACTATAGTCCTCCCTCCTACCTAGTAAAATCAATAAACCTGCATTAATTTGGGGGATGGAAATAATACATTGACTTCAAAGACTAGAAGCATCCATGTCTGACTGGAGGATGCACAACATGATACTTCCCAAAGGGATAGGTTCACCAAGATGAGCAGGGTTCCCTCCTGGCACAAGACAACACAGCCAGGACTGTTCCTTCAAGGGTTCACAGCTAAGCTCAGCTGAGGCCAGGGTCTGGTTTAGAGCATCTTGTGCTGCAAAAGGCCAAGGGTGCCTCTGTGCCTGTGCAGACCTCACACTGATGGAGAAAAGTCAGAGCACGGTTTTAACTTATCAGGGACCTAATGTTTGATACTCACTGGCTTTCCCAGCCCTCCCAGCAGTGTGTGGTCACTGGGAGCAGCCAGGCATCTGCTTTTGCACAAGGCTGGAGATCCCCACCAGTGTCTGGCTGCAGCCACCCTCCTCCAAAACCCAATCTTAAAACTGGCAATAAGGTGCCAGTGAGGCATGGGACCTTACTGGGGGTGCTGGAGCCAAAGGACGTGAAGTGGCAGAGTTTGGCTTCTGTAAATAAAATTTGCCTCAGGATTCTTTGGTTCTTGTTACTTTTTCCCCTCATGTTTCTTTTTCTTTTCATAATCTTTTTTAACGCAGAGCATAAATATTTTGCCATACCAGAAATAATGGTGGAGTTTTCTTCTTCTCATTCTGCCTTTTGTCCATGTGCACCATGTGGAGCACAACAAACTGTGGATAAGTCTATCCCAAACCATACATTAAAAACACATTGTCAATTTAAGTCACATATGTGCCTAAAAATGTTTTATACTCTGTTGTCACAATAATTTCTGCTAGAAATTAATGGGACAAAGGATGCAAAACACATCTCCGTAGTTCAGTGAGCATTTGATGGACACTTTGGGTGGGATTTACCTCCTGTCACTTGAGATGTCCACAGCTGAGCTGGTCACCATGGGGTCACTGTAGTCAAAAGAGAGAAATAGGTGAATTTATGGAGCAGTTTACATCCTTGCTCTGCTTGAGCACATAGGTTAGGATGAGATTAACCCAGTGGGTGTATTGACCAGGTTCCACTGACTGTAGGTGGTGTCCAAGGGGAGTAGATGGAGGACTGGGCTGGATGTCTGGATGTCTGGGCTGAATTCCTGTTCTTTATATGTGGTTTCATTGCTTCCCCCCTTGGACAGTTTTCCACTAATTTTCTGTTCTTTAGATGTGATCTTGCAACAAAACCTCGTGTAAGAAAAAATTTAATATTTAAACGAGAAGAAGATAATACTATAAACATTACTGGGGAAGCACAGTGGCAGAACCTTTTAATGCACTGAAAACAGCTAATGTTGCAACTGAGATCATTCCTTTGTAGTTATGTTGTGAAACTTCCTAAACTTTGCTTTTTTTAGCTTATTAATGTCACAGGAATGTCTGCAGTTGTCCAGCATTTTACGCACGTGGTCTCCTCTTATATGTTTCCTCTTTTTTTTTTTTAATTTTAAATGTAAATAAGGAAAGACAGTATAATAGAATAAATTCAACTTTTGGATATATTGATGTGTACATCTGAATATTCAGACATGTAGTCTTAATTAGTAAAATCCTGACTTAGGACTCTAAGGACTCATTGTGTTACGCAGTTGGGGAAGTCTGGTTCTAATATTGTAATCAGCAGCCAGTCTCTGGTGAAGTCAGCAAAGTTGCTCCCATTTGAATTTGCTGAATTTAGCTACAATTCTTTACTTCATTTCTAGTCCTGCCTCCATTTCTCATCTTGTGTGAAATGAAATAAGTAATTTTCAGCTAAGCTTCTCACCGATAGTGATCTGTGTCACAAAATCATCACACACCAGACACTCTGCTTAACTACAAGTGCTGGAAGCCTGATTAGCCGAACCTCTGCTGCAGAGACACTGAAGGAAGGGGTTATATATAGCTTCTCAAGGCATCCCTTCTACAGTGAAGGGTGCTCACGGGTCAGTGCGAAAACAATCAACTGGGCAGCACATGGGGGAAACTTCTGCTTTTGTGTCTGTTGTCCCTGCTGTTACTTTCCCTCTCTTAACCTAAGAAAAAAATTTAAAAAAAGAGAAAAAATCAAAACCCCTAAGAATAAAAATCACATAAAATCAACAAAAGATATTTCACCCCCAAATGACAGTGAAGCCTATATGTTAAGGATATCTCTCATTTATTTTTTTACCAGCAGTTGTCACAGCAGGAGATGGCCACTGTAGGCTTATAATTGCTTGGTTTCAAAGGGGGAAATCTTTTTCTTTCACCTCCTTTCTCTGTCTTTAAATTACTACTTGAAGCGTTAGTCTTTGTTGCTGCAGTCCTTATCGACACTGCAGGAGACAGTGATTGTCTTGTATGTGAAAACTACAGTGAAATTAAACCTTAATTGGTTGTTTAAATGGTGTATGATATAGACCTTGAAGGACTTAAAGATTCATATTCCAAATTGGTTTCAGGTTTACTGTGAAGGTCTGAGTATATACACCTCGGATGATTAAAAGAAAATACACCAAGCTCTCTTCCAGGAAAAAGGCTGATCATTTAATATGATGTCATTACCAAAATTTCAGGAGGAAAACCAGAGAATGTTTTCCATGCATGGTCTCCCATTTCCTCTCTCTGGGATGAGAGGTCATAGCTTATTTATGCATCCCAGTCTCTCAGAAGATGAGAGAAAACAAACAGACAAAGTAAATAGATGAAAAGTGGCAACATAAGCATTTACTCATTTCTTGCAAGCTCTCCTAGGGGAAAAAAAGGAAACCTTTTGAAAATATTAAGAAGAAGGGGCAGTAGGAAGAGATAGAAACAAGCGGGTGCCCGTGGCACCACAGAGAGATTTATCAAGCTCTGTGGTAAATAAACATCTGACCAAAAAGGTGTAAAATGTTCCAGCCTCACTTTCCAGAAGTGCTTAGGAGCGCTCATGCTCCTGAGTAAACTTGGCCCCAAGTCATCAAAGGAACTTCCAATCCAAACAACTGTCACGTTCCATATTCCCCATAAATGCAGCTTTTAGCTGAAACCCCATGTTTGTCTTGGCCTGTGGGAACCTGCCTGGTGACTCACCGAGTGGTTCTGCTCCCTCTGCACCACCAGCTTTCCTGGAATGATGTGCTGCAGCAATAGTGCACATGGTATGAAAATGCTAGTACAGCCCCAAATGGGCTGAATGAAACTGAATGAAGCTTTGCCTTCAGATGCTAAATAGCAGGGTAGCACCACTGCTGTCAGAAATAAAAGGCATGCAAAGCTAACCCATGGCTTCCTGCTCCACTGCCATGGCTACAGGGGCTGCAGCCACACTGGAGTTCAAGGGCTGGAGGGACTTTGGTGGCATGAGCTGGAGGGGAGCTGGTATGGAACCCAGGCAACAGCTTACACCAAGACTTTTGCTAGATGTGCTCTGCTGTGCTTACACTTTTAAGGGCTGCCATATGAGAGGGACAAGAAGAGATGGAAGAATGGAAGAGGAGAAAAGTTTGTGCAAAATCTGCTCTTTGAAGGTGATTTTGATCCACAGCCTTCCCTGTGGCAGGTGGCTCCAGCAGTGAAAGGATTATAAAGAAGACTTTCAGAGACCTTTCTGCTATTACTTCTGGCTAGATATTTGTGCAATAGTGATGGAACAGTAGATGATCACAGGCAAGATGGTTTGGTTTTGATATGCCTTGGAAATATACTAAAATACAGGCAGTGTGTATCTTGAAAATCCCAATTCATGTTCATAACATGCATTTTCTTGACAAAATCACGAAATGGCTGAGGTTGGAAGGAACCTCTGGAGGTCATCTGGTCCAACCCACCTGCCCAAGAAGGGTCGCCTACAGCCAGTTTCTCAGGACCATGTTCAGGCAGTTTTGATTACCTCCAAGGGTGGAGACCCCATCACCTCTCCGGGCAACCTGTGCCAGTGCTCAGTCATCCTCACAGTAAAAGTGTTTCCTGATATTCAGATAGAACCTCCTGTGTTTCAGTTCATGCCTGTTGCCTCTGGTCCTGTCACTGGGCATCACTGAGAAGGGCCTGGCTCCATCCTCTCTGTACCTTCCCTTCAGGTATTTATGCTCGTTGATGAGATCCTTCCTGAGCCTTCCGTTCTCCAGGCTGAACAGCCCCAGCTCTCTCAGCCTGTCCTCAGACGAGAGATGGTCCAGTCCCTGCATCATCTTTGTGGCCCTTGCTGGACTCGCTTCAGTAGGTCCATGTCTCCCTCTTGTACTGGGGAGCCCAGAACTGGAGACAGCACTCGAGGTATGGCCTCACCAGTACTGAGTACGGATGAAGGATCACCTCCCTCCACCTGATGGCATCACTCCTCCTAATACAACCCAGGATACCATTAGCCTTCTATGTCAAAAGAGCACATTGCTGGCTCAAGTTCAACCCTGGCAGTATGACCCTATGGTGTATCAGTGACTCCTGCCAGTTTTGTAACATCAGTAAACTTGCTGAGGACACGCTCTGCCCTATCATCTAGATCATTAATGAAGATGTTGAAAAGGACTGAACCTAGTATTGACCCCTGAGGTACAATACCCATTACTGGCATCCAAATAGACTTTGTTCCACTGTCTTCCATAATTTCCTTCCTTTACCTCCATAAGGGATATACGTATATTATGGATATCGTAAAATACAACCATAAAACAATGTTCATTTTTTCTATACCAACTTTGATAACAATTAAAAAAACCCTAAAAACTTAAGGACAAAAAAATGAGAAATTATTCAGGGGGGATTTCAAGGCCTCATCTCTGAAGGACACAAGAACCAGATGAACTTTAAGCTCTTCCTGCAGTGAGTTTAATGAAGAACTGTTCATTAACTGGTTGTTTGAATCCCCTATGTAACCATCACTTGGGCATGCAGAACTGTAATTTTAGATCATGGAGAAATCCTGGAGAAAAGCTTTTATTTTACTTGCAGCAATGTGTCCTCTCTTGATAGTATGAGAGAAAAAAAACACAGAAAAAAATTATGAAAGAAAAGGAAAACAAGGTGAATTCTAAGTATAATGGTGTTAAAAACCTAAAGAACATTTTTGTACCTACAGGGTTCCTGTATATTGTATTTTTTTTTTCTGGGCTACACAAAAGGCAGACTCAAATGCTTCTTTAAATGGTCTACAAAAAATAACCATGACTATTTGTCCTTCACGTAAGAGCACTCAAATCATCTGTGATGCAGCCAAATGTCTTGTTAATGGCTAGCCTCTGGAAGTCTAACAGCCTTAACACTAGTGGCTACCTTGGTTACTGCACAATCAGTTTCTTCCTCAGGAAAAAAAAAAAAAATAAAAAACCTACCCACAACCCCTCCCCAAATCCTGCTTTATTACTATTTGCAAAATTCTGGAGAAAACAAATGCTAGCCAGCATCCAGGTAGCATCATTAGCAAAGATGTTATGGAAAACCTTGTTGATTAACATTTGTGTCAGAAGGGTTTCAGTGATTTAGTAAAGTGTGTTTCATGAAAGACCTTTTTTTATGGTCACAGAGTGCATTCAAATGGTGTATTGCTGTAGAAAAGGCACTTTTGTTCTTCACCACGACGTCATTTGATGAGAACAGGGGACTGTCTCTTCTGTTCCTGTGCCAGCCCTCTCCCAGCCTCCTCCGGGTGCCTTCTCCCAGGTGGTCCCACTGCCACAGCCAGATCTACCTCTGAGGGCAGCTTTCAGCAGGTTCAGCACCTCTCAGCCCAACAGGGACCAAGCAGGAGGAATGGGCTGCAGAATTTAAAATCAATTTTAGACCATCAGAGACATGACCTGAATGCAGACAATGTTTGCCTATTACAATGACTTCATGATTTGATGCCTAAAGTTAATTCCTTTATAGAGTTCAGACTGTAATAGCTTGACATTGACAAGAAATACAATGATCTTAGATCCCATGTGACTGACCTCACTTAACAGCAAGAGGTAACCGAGAGATGCAGTACGGATGCCACCATGAAAGATCCTGAAATAAACCACTTAGGAATAAACAATGTTGAACTCCTGACACTTTACCCTCAGACCCAGCACCAGCCATACTCTTGATGTGGACCCTGCAATATGGTCCCCAGCCCTTGGGGTGGTCTTTGGGCACATCCTTTGGCATACCTGCCCCCTTCTCTATCAGCACCCACACATCGCACGAGAGACTTGGGGTGATACAGTACTGCTTGTGACAAGGCACCATCACATCACATTTTTGCACTGTCCAGCAGCACATGCCATGAACAACTCTCCTATGGTCATACTACACCAGGGCCAAGTAGGCTCCCAGAAGAGATGTGACCCACCTGCTCCCTTCTCCCCGCTGCATACCCACACTACAGAGAGCCCCTTGTAGACCCCTTACAGAAGGGCTACTTCTGTAGCTACAGCCGGAGCTGAAGCCTGCTTTGCTCTTAGTGAGTGCCACACAAGCAGCACCTCCCTGTCAACAGCCTCTAATAGGATCATGGCCTTTGAGAGAAAGCAGACCCTGTCCTCAGGCCCAGCGCCAGGATCATCAGCTGAGTAATGAGCAGGGGGTTGCCAAAGCTCCCTAGCACCCTCCTGAGATGAGGGCAAGCCTTTGTAGCCTGATACAGCTCCCGGCCACTTTGTGTTCCTTGGCAGCTGTCATGACCAGTACTGAGAACAACTTGGAGCATTTTTCTGCTTTTTTTCATATCAAACAGCAGCTTCCAGCCTGGTCAGATAGATATTTCTGAGTAGGCAACAAGGCTGTCAGTAGGCAGGACACACAAGCACAGGCTAGAAGGAAGAAGATATCATGTCTTCTTTAGGTGCCTCAGCACCCAAAACCAGGGCTCCAGTGTAGGTCTGTGAGCATTTATCAACAACAACCTCCATGGATCCCAGGCTGGTGGCATGCCAGCACTCCTGTGTCACACAGAGTGGCCCCAGCTCCTGCAGTGCCTGAGAGGCTACAGATGAGGATGTGGATGGAAAGCTCCTATCTGGGGCTGCTTCACTGGGTCAGTCCTCACAAGAGATCAAATGAAACCCCACAGACCTGCTGGGATGACCAGTAATTGGATGTCTCCTTTTTTGTAGCTTGTTTCTCTAAGCATTTTTGTTTAGTTTTTCTCAAGGAGGTAATTTTGTAAGCTTTTTGTAGATCTTTCTGTTTTCCTGCCATGCTTAGTCTCTCACCAGAAAAAAGGTCTACTTTGAATAGGGCAAATGTCCACTTCCTACAAAGGCAAAAATAAACCCACTTTGCAAAGTGCTGTCAGTAGTCGATAATCTAAAGATTTAACTTGCAGGCAGAGGAACAAGGGCTGATGCTGCTGCAGTGGCAAAGATGATACATCTGGAGAAGTTGTATGGAAAAGACTGCTCCCAGTAGTATGTTTGCCATATGCTTTGGCAGTATGAGACAGAGAGGATATACAAATGTCACATTTGTTTTAGGTCTGGCAGCAAGCAACACATTCATCTGCTGCATGCAGGTCTAAAACTTGGTCAGAGCAGAGGAATATCTTTCTTCCCTGCCACCTACTTCTTGCATGAGGCAAACAGTAATGTACTCTTGTCAGGAAATACCTCAGGAACCACCTGCCAGAACACTGACCTGTGTGCTGGATTTTGTTTCACTTCAAACGATCCATTGTGCTCTGGACTGCGGGCATCTGGTTTGTTCTTGGGCAGTAAACCACATCGCTGTGCAAGCACAGAGCTCATTCCCAAGGAGAATGCTATCAAACCTATGATCCTCCAAAACTGACCTTGACTGTGCTCTGATTTCCCTAAATGTGATTCTACATTTGCACCAGACTGTTCCGTGAGTGTTTCCAAGCCCCTTTTCCATTCTAAACCTGGGAATAACAATAAGCACATGTGCTTTTAAAAAGAGGCACAGTGGTTCTAGGACTATCTGTATTACTCTATCTAGAAACACTTCTGGCACTGACCAAAAGGGATCTGCTTTCTATTTAGGGCAGCTCCTGTGATAGATGAGAATAAAGTATTTATATGCTTCATTGCTTCTTGACTGTAGCACTACTGAATGCCATGCCCCTCTCAAAAACCTCAATTACAGAGCTCCATTCCTAGGATCATACTGTTTGTAACAACTCTCTTGAAGAGTTAATTTTTCCAGGCAATGGCAAAAGGCCAGACTGCAGCCCTTTACAGGAACAAATTCAGTCACATGTAGGCTACTGTAGTTTGAGGGCTAAGATAGGACAACAAAGGCTGTGGGAAGAAATTGAGGTTCCTCAAAGCCTCCTGGAGGCAGAGGCTGTTCACAGGGAGATGACACATTTCTGCTTTAGTCTCAAGATCCCCTCACACTCAGTTCATCCATGTATTCAGGGCCACTTGCTGTCTCCTCACAAAGTGTCCTCTGCAGCCCAAAGGCATGTGCGAGAGAGGTGTCCTGCCATGCTAAGGGACCCTGTGGCACACTGAAGATACTGTCAGAGGCAATGGTCAACAGACGGCATAATTCACAAACCCTCACCAGGCTTTTGCCTGTGGTCTGCAGGCAGCGTTTGGTCTTTGGAGATAATATGCAACCATCTTAGCTTTCTGAAACAACTTTTTTTCTTTATTTTTCTCCTTTCTTTGAAAGAGGAGGGGATGCAGGAGCAGATGGGGTTAGACACAAGGTTTCTCCTTTGGTCACCTGGCCTGGAAAGCCCTGAGATACTCTGCAAATCACAGCAAAGGGAAGCCCATACCCTGCCTGAGTGCCTGTGTGCTCTCTTGTTGGAGAAGGCTCTGTCCTTATAATTCCTCCTTTCTTCTGAGTGGGTTTATGGGCTCTACTGTGTACCTGGCGTGCATCCTCTTCTTATAGTAGTGTGATGAGGCTGAACCGGAGCCCTCTCAAATACAGAGTGATGTCTCAGTGGTACCTCATTTCACTCATTCCCCGGTCCATAGCCCTACCCTACCTGTGAAATATCACAGCTCTTCTTTCCTGCTGACTTGAATGCATCACGTTCAGTGAGGCTACACTACAGAGAGCTTTTGAAGAACAGTAATAAAGAAACCACTCTGGTGCTTTTTATCCAGTGTGTAAAACCCAAACTTGTGGTGGTTTTATCATCTCTTCTCTACCCGGGCATGAAACATCAACATACAAAACACTTAAGTGCTCTGTTCCTCAAAGCTGCCTTCAGTCAACAAACCCCTGCCACCCATAAGGGATTAAAATCACACTTTCTGTGACAGACAAAGCTATAGCTAGAAATTGGCCGTAATGCACTCAGAACTGCTTCTTTACCTTCTGAGGCAAAAGGAGGTGTGCGTATTAAATGCGCGGTGGCCCTTGCACTTCATAATCTGTGCTCCTCTAGATTCTTTTATCTGATACCTCCATGCAGCTGACGTACTACAAAGTAAAGGACTTCAGGGTACTATGGAAGAAGTCAGGTTTTTGCAATTCCTGCCCCTCTTGGATGACTATTTGCACGGGCACTACCACTGTTAAATGATTTGAGAGAGACAGATTCACATTCTGTTTCTGACATTTGCCTTCCATTGCATCCACACAATTGCTCAGCTTATAGCAGTTTCTGCAATGAAAAAAAATCCTTTACAAGTACATTACTATTTTTTCTGTCATCAAAGAAACCAATTTTACCCAGAGCCCTATTAATAGTGGAGGTGGAAGTGGAATTCTAACAGCCAAAACCAGCAGGCATAATGTGCTTGGTTTTCTTTCTTTTTTTTTTTTTCTACTGATGTTAATCCTACATTGCTTATTGTTTTTTTGGAAGAGGCTGACTAGAACAAAAGGAACTGATATTAGCACTAATTGGGAAAAGTTAATTTCACAATGCAGACAGGTAAATTACCTACTTGGGATAATGCAAAACTGATGAAACCCAGATCTTTGCTACCATTTGCGGAGGAAAGTATTGTAGACTGTTAATTCTGTATTATGTATTATTAATTGTGCATCTATTTTTCTTTTACTAACAAAACAGGATTACTTCACAATAATTTTTTCTTTCATCCTTTCTGCTTTATTACCAGGTAGTGATGGATGATAGTTGAATATCTACAAATTTTCCATGTTTTTCTTACCCAGTTTCTGGGTCTGCCTCTGGCAACATGTATGTAGATTCAGCACTGATCCCAGTGATGTCAGTCTCTTATTGAATTTACTGAGGTTAGACCGTGGTCTTTCATATCCAGCTCGCTGCTGAGGAATGTGCTGAACTGATTGACTGAAGGAAGTGCTCATTTTTAATGTCATTCGGAAATTACAAAAGATAAAATAAAATTAACCCTGCAAGAATGATAGCCCTTGTAATTATTGAAGCAAACAAGTAGGACTCTTATTTCAATTTGCTGCAAAGCTTGTGGAAAATAATAGTCTTTGAATCAGGTGTTTGGTTATCTTTCAGCTCTGTAGATGTCTCCACTTGGGTCTGCCTCTAAAGCACAACAACATCAAAGCAACACTGCAGGATGAGGCAGGTCCTACAACCTGCTTGGAGCATATTTCACTTCTGCCTTTTGTCCACTCCCTGAAGTGAGAAGGGACACCTCCAGCTGCTCTCCTGCTAGGTGTCCATTGGGAGTAGAAAGCTCAGGGTCCGTGAGAACTCATCTCAGGAAGATCCCTAAAGGATGTGCTTCTCTACCCTTTCCACTACAGACTTTATTTCCTGCAGAACAGTGCACTCCCTCACTTGGTTGACAAGCCAAGAGGGCCAAAACCTAGAATATTAAAAAAAATTAATATTGTGTAAAATTGGCAGCTGTGATTTGAACATAAAACATGGCAAATTTAATATATGTCACAAAAGGGTTTTGTTTTGCACTAATAGACTTAGTTAACTCTTTCTTAGATAATAATGAAAGAGATCTCAGCAGAGGTGGACAAAGAAATCTCATTAATTTTAAAGACTTTTTCAATCTATATTGTGTTTTGATTTTGACAGTTGTGCTTTTTTTATGGCCTAATGCATCACAGAGTTTGGGTAATTTTGCATAGAATAAAAGGAACAAAATTAAAACATAAAATGCCATAAATCTTTTCTCCTCTATTTGTTTGTGCCACTAAAACTTGAAGCATTCATTTTAATCCCCAGTTTCTGATGGGGACATATATTTTATGCACAGCTGAGCACTGAAATTGTCTATGCTTATTTTCATTGGATTGCTTTTGCCTCCTTAGATTAATTCTGAAGAATAGGGCCTTGACATTTGTCTTTGTTGTCCTTTTGAACTTTCATATTATAATTCATAAAACACTTTGTGATAAAATCCTAACATTTTCACTGTGCTTTTCCACTAATTTTTAAAGAAGCCCTAATTGCTTATATATCATCCCTCTGTTATTGTAGGGCTGAGACATCTTGGCCCTTTTGTCCAGGAAGCCTTGATGAAGGAAAGGTTATTTTCACCTGGGCAGTGGGTGATGTTTGCCCAGACAGATGGCTTGGAGGATCAAAAATATCTTGTGGCCTGCTGACTTAAGTTGAGTTGGGGGCGGTCACATCTGTCCATACACATCTGTGCATCCCTCTCATTGCTGCCCACAGAAACCAAGTGCATTTTTTTGCTGTTGAAAGGAAAAGTCATGCTGCAGAACTAACACAGTCCTGACTACAAGCATTTTACAGGGAACTTTCTGATGGCTATTTACAAGTTCTGAATCCCTCTCTTTTTCTATCCTACATATTTGCTGGGACTTCTATTATGAGCGTCAGGATGTACAAAAGGGTAATGTTGTCTTCTCCTTGGTGTTTGCTGGTCTGAAGGAGATACGGGAGTTCAAAAGAAAAGGAATTAATGTTAAAGGAGTTGGTATTAAATACTGTGTTCACATCGAGGCAGGTGAAAACCAGAACATCCGTCCCAACCTCCACTGGTGTGGGTCCTCGTACAAATGTCACCTGCAGGCTTCTCCCAGGTCAAGCTTCTCCTCTCCTGTAAAAAGCCATGCACAGCCAGGGTGTAGCAAAGAAATAAATAGGAAGGGGCAAACTGTCTGAAGGACACCACCTCTCTTTTCTTATGAGCCCTTTCATGGCTACATGCTGCCCTGAGAAATGAAGCCAAGTTAAAACCAAAGAATCACCTCATAATTCAGGTCTGTGACAGAACATAAATGTGTTTCCGAAAACTGAAGCCCCCTGAGACCTGGAGAGCTTGTGGTTTGGCCCACACTGCCTTCACGTTATGGTTATTTGCCTACGGTAGCATTCACACAGCTCTCCCCCCCCCAATCAGGTACTGTTCCTGCCTTCCTTACAACCGAGCAACCACTGCCCCCAAGTGCCCATTTGAAGGCTATCTTTTAAGTTGGGGGTTCACAAGGTTTTGCATGTGCGGGATACTGGGGTTAGCAGTGAGACCATCTCACAGACTGCTGCCTGGGCAATCTCTTTGCATGGCCGAATCACATCCTTCAGTATCCCACAGCCCATTTTCTCCCCATTAAACCTCTATTACCTCTCAAAATCAATGATACTTTTAATGTCTCCATTTCCTATGGTATTGCCTTTATACCCTGCACAGTAAATATGAGTTGCCACTTAATTTGTCAAGATCAGTGCCAGACTACCACGAAGGTTTGGTCTTCCATATGCTAAAAAAAAAAAAAAAAAAAAGTTTCTTTATGTTTCAGTTGAGAATAAGAGCTCTGCATCATCCAGCATCATTATACCTTCTCTTTGCTTCTCAGATCAAATCAAAGGCACTATTTTTACTTTGTCAGTATCATTCTCCAGTGTTCATTTTCCCAACAAATAGACATTTCCCCTATAAGGCTCAGGCCCTTTCTTACCTGAGCAATTATCCCCTTCAAGATTTCTTGCTGCCTTATCAGCAGCAACTCTTTTCAAGACTCTGGCTTTCCCAGACTTTTTTCCCTTTTCCTTTTTTTTTCCTGGATGCCCCCTCCAACTTCCCATCTTCATCCCCCTTGATTTTATTTTCTTTCTACACTTACCTGTGTTTTCCTGTTCCTCTTCCCTTGCAGAAGCTGTTTTCTCTTCTGTCCTCCTCCTTCTAGTCTCCCCCACAACTTGTTTCCATGCAGCAATGTCCCTCCCTCTTCTCTGATCCCTTCCTGCCCTTGCCTGACTCCCTCCAAGTGGGACTGATCATGATCATCTTGATGGCTTCCATGATGGTTGTCCTTGTGTCAGTGACACCCACTTGGTGTAGCAGCAGCTCCAAGGTGGCTCTCCACCAGCACAAGTCCATCCAGTGCCACCAGCTGTAATGTGTGTCCTTAGCTGACAGCCACTTCATTGTCCCCTGTGCGTCGCCCTGTTGTTCTTTCTGTCAGTTTTTGGACTAGGGGTGTTGAATAGCTCCTGATAAATGCCATCAGCTGTCACGCCTGTAGCAGCACCAAGCCCCTCCAGGCTTCAGCCTCCTCCAGCCCCACAGACTGGGAACCACTGAGTTTGTGGGGACTGACCTCTCCCTCAGCTGTGAATAAGTTTAATGAGTCTTACTGCTGCTCTTCAGGCTCTGAGGCTGGGTTCATTATGATCAACCAGTTAACCTGACATCCACCAGAGCATTATCAGTGTTATTGCACAGATAATGAGGTCTGATTTGGCTTGATCGGATCACAATATAAAGTACTTTGAAGAAGCTTCCCAGTTCTAAACTGGGCCAAACTGGAAGAGTTGGTGATACTATTTTCAAGGCTTACAGTGCCCATTCTTGCTCATTTTTGTCTCAGTTACATTTCATAACCTCAGGGACCCATGACAGACAGTGTACTTGCGGGTGATGGCTGAGCTTTCCCAGTGGTTAGAAATTACAGCCACAGCAGTGGTGCTCCTTAACATCACCCCAAGTATGTCAGGATCAGTGAGAAATTCATTACCTGCCATGTGGTATTGCTTCATTCAAATGTATTGAAGGTAATTAAACACATTTATTTAGTGTGCACAATGCTTGTTTTGTATTTAGGATAACTATATATGGATGGATTGATGGTATTTGAATCTCAGGCATTTGATATTACAGTTAAATAAAACAGGCCATGAATACACACTACAATAATATTTACTTGAAATGAAGGAGAGAAAGAAGAGAGACCACAATAATGTTTTCAAGCTCCACTAGATTTGTGACTTGTGCTAACTTGTCTGTAATAATCTTCTATATCCAGGTTGATGTGCCAATCAAAAATGTTGTCATGAAAACCAAGGAAAAAATTAGACATCAGTGTGCAAAAAGCCATTTTTTCCTCTGTGACAGAGACAGCCTAATTCTGATCTTACCAATACTAGCAATTCAGATCAACTGACTTAAGAATTCAGCTTGTAATGTGTACACACACATTAGGAAAAACATATGGAAATGCCTTCTGTATTCAGGCCAGTGACTAATGCAGCAGTGTCTGGATTCCTCTCCCACACACGGTGACGGAGCAGAAGCCCTGCTGTTAGGCTGAGCAAGCAAAAAAAAGGTCTTGTTTTGCTAATGTGATACTTTGCAATCAGGTCAGCAGCACTTCTGAGGCTGTTCTACCAATGACTCCCCAGTGGTGTCATGGCTTTACAAAGCTTGTCTGGAAGCAGCAAACAATTGCCAGCAAGCAAAAGAAAATTTTAAGAAAAAGAAAAAAAAAAGGAGAAAAAACCATGAAATCAGGTACCTACCTGTTCTATCCAAGAGGCAGCTGAGAGCCCTGCAGCCTGTGGTGCCCAGGAAGGAAAAATTCAGTGGGAAACCTCCAGGCCAAAGCCATTGGGAGCATCTCTGAGTGCTGCTGAGCAGGTCCAGTCTTACTCGCAAACTGGCCACTCTCTTTCCACCTCTTTTTTCGTCTTACCTTTTGATTACTCTCAGGTTTTACTTCTTAATGTTTAAGTATGCAGAATAAACCCACCAATCTCAAGCACCATTTGTACTGAAGCCAAATCAACAGTGGAAAGGGAGCCTTGCAAAAAGACCAGACCCAGATATGTGCTTACATAGACTAAAGAAATACACAACTGTAATGCCTTTATTTTACATCCTGACGTGTCTCTTTCCTGTGCCAGTGGTCATTTCATTCTAGAAGCTTCTCTAACATGTATAGAAAAGACCTGTATGAACTCAAGATGCTCTTCCATACTGTATAGAGAGCATTCTGTAGAAATTGGAAAGGAATATTTCTTCAGGTTTTGTAGTTTGTATTTTGACTTTCCATCAGCTCAGAGTTTCATGCTATTTCCAGGATAATCAGAGTCAATAAGTAACAGAGTTCTGCTCAGCCTGAGTACTTGAGAAAAGGTCTATGTGACGCACCTGAGACAGGGCACAACCGTAAGATAGAGAGAAATAAGATTGTTGGGAAGTACTTTTCTCACGGAGGGCTCTTTCACTGGACTTGGTGAAACAGTGAAAAGTGCCTTCCTTGCTAGCACAGTCAGGGCATGTTATGTTGCATAAGCAAGCCTGACTGCCTTTCCCTAGTTACAATGGGGCTCTATCCTAGAGCTGTCGCGAGGGGTTATTTCCAGAACTGTGAGCCTGTTGGTTATCCGTTTGTGTTTCACACATACCCCGCCTTTCTAAACAGACAAGCCTATTTCCAAGAAGACTGAGTCTCATTAACTACATACTCCGGAAAAGCAATATGCATTCATAATTTACGCTTAGCTGAAAAAAGCAATTGTAAACTCTTAAGCATTCATCATTACAGTCTGACTTTGAACATGTTACATGATGGTATGAGCTTTAGAACAAGTTTAACTGCAGTGCTCCTTTGTTTCACAGTATCTGAGCATTTGATAGCATTAGAGATTCCTGCCCCCCACCCCCCTCTGCTTCCTAGATTGCATCCAACTGACTTTCTAATGTATTTACTGTCAAAATGAGGATTTAGCTGTGTGATGCACATTACCTGTTCCATATCTATACTGCACCGATTTGTTTGCAGGCCAGATTTAACATGGATACCACAGCAAGCTTTTCAGACAAATAACAGATTGCAAAATGTGTGTTAGCCAACATTTTGTTCTAGTCTTGTAATAGCAGTACCATAAACAGTATCATGTTCTTCACTGCATCTTAATTATATTAGACTCTCCTTCAGCTAAGTAGCAGCTCATTTGCTTAGAGCTGGTAGCTAAGGTACTATAGATTTAAAAAACACTTTATGTTCACTTTCTTATTAGTGTCTTGTTTCTCATTCAAAAACGTTGAGGGACTCTTCTTCCTCCCTACTGTCCTAGTTCCCTCTGTGTACCTGGAAGTTTAACTGCTTGGTTCCCTGCTGCCTTCCAGGTCTGGAGTCATGCACAAATACCCATGAAACATTTATCAAAAACCTTAGTTGCACCTGTCTGAGTTCGGCTTCTGTTCAAAACGAGCTGCAGATCACAGGGATGTTGTGCATGTTTCATTAACTTTTCATCAAATCCAGACACTAGGTTTCTCCACTAGAATTTTCCTTAATGAACAACCTGACTATTCACTACCAGCCAGCTTTTTCCACTCTGAACTCTGCTCTGTGGAAACTATCCCGTGGGGCAAATGCATAGTAGGTTGTGATAGGAATAGCAGTCTTCCTTCCCTTCCCTTCCCCTCTGGCGAAAGAAAAAGACATGCAAATGTGTACAACATAGAAACTGAAATTGTTGCTCTGGGATGTGACCCAGGGAAAACTGGATTAATTCAAACCTGTGTCTGATATAGAAGGAAGAATCTGCAGCTTATCTACATAGAGGATGATGGCAGAAGGAAAGGGGGCTGATTTTGAACCTGAATTTGTAGGGCACATTCAGCTTTCGGGCCTTGCTTATACTCAGGATTTTAAAGAAACTCAAGGCTGTTATTTAGTACCATGAGGTCTTCCCTCTCCTGCACTGTGCACCTTGGGAGCAGTTCCATGAGGACAGTCGGTGGCTTCAGCCTGCAGGTGGCACAGAGAGAGCGCAGAGCCCAGCGGGGAATGCACACAGGCACGGAGACCCCAGGAGAGGGAATTTCCTAAACTGGCTGCTGATTCAACACAGCCTTCACATCTCACAGTGCTGTAGCAGCCCTCAGCTGACTTGAAAGACAGGCTCACAAACACATTTGGCATCAGTGATATGCTTAGGGGGGAGGAAGAAAGAAAGGAAGGAGGAAAACAATCAGAGATATCAGTTTAAAACAGGAATATCCTTCTTCATGTAAGACTTAGCTAAAAATTATCACTGCTAATGAAAGAATGTAGGTCTTCTCCAGTGGAGAGCAAATACATGCAAAAGGAGTCAAGCCACTTGTAATTTGGCATACATGACATTTAGATACTTGTCACTGCCTACCCTGCAACAACAAATACATGAGTCTGTCTGTATTTTAGTTTATCATTACACCAATGGAATACAAGAACATAGTTGATGATGAGTCTAGTTTGGGGACTGAATGTAATTTTATATGGAATTTAACATCTTCTGAAGGTGCAGGCCATGAACTCTGAAAATAAATAATTCCGCACAGAGATAACTTCACTGTGCCACAGCTTCAGGCCCATAGGGCAACAAGGGCCAGTGACCAGGGAGGGAGGATGAGCTGTTCTGGGTATCAGGCAAGGGACACCGAGAATCACTGGGACTTTCGTCTCCCACTTTGGGCCAGCTCTTCTTCTGGCCTTTTAGCTTGTAAGGTCTGTGGGTCCTGCCAGTGACAAAGCTGCTTAGGTATAGACAGCTAGGCAGTGGTTCAGCATGGTCCTTAAGGATGTCTGATTCATGTTCTGAAACTCTTGTCATGAGAAACGGAGAAGGTCATCTCACGGGGCTGCTCTAAGTTCAAGCTTTTGAGATAATATCACACTTTATAGAAGAGCAGAAGGAGACAAACAGAGCAACCCTTTTTTTCTTTTAATCTCAGGAGAAGTAGCTAATGTATAGACAGAGGCACTTTTACATTAGATCAATATTAGCTGTTTCAGAGAACAAAATTTCTGGCAGCAATTCCACTGGAAAAACCTTTCATCAAAGGAAGTGACAAAAAAATTGACAAGGCTGGTGTAAGTGGCACTTTGTTTGGCATGACCATGATTTCAGTCTGTCATTATTGTGGTCGCCAGAAGAAAAGGCTTCACAGTACATTAACGCTTCTTTTATTAAGCCACATCAGTGATGCAACTGTGCTTTTTGTGTCTATCATACATCAACATAACAAGGTATTGACTGGTGCCTGGAGTTCGTTGTTAGAGGTGGAGAAAAAATCACAACAAATAAACTGGTAAACAGTTATTGGTGGCATTATTTGCAAGGGGAGTTTGGAGGAATACTGCCAGACCATAATTATGGCATCTCACGGACTGATCCGCAACACCAAATACTGAGAACATGGAAGCTGTCTGGGTCTGCTTCTGAAAACATATTCAGCAGTGACTGGCAGCCTTAGTGATGCACAAAATGACCACAACTATGAACACCCCAAGGGCAGCAAGAGAAACAGCGTCAGCAGCCTGAGAGCCCGGGCTGTCGTGCACCCTGCCACAGCCTGAGCTGGGGTGGGCCGCAGTGACCTCCAAGGGAACGGGAGCAGATCCGCCTCACAGAGCTCTGGCAGTCACCGTACCGCGGTATTGGGGGTCCAGCACATCTGCCCTGTCCCTCCCAGTTGCCTGTGCAAAACACATCTTGCAGCAGAAGAAGAAGCAAGGGGAGTGGAGCTGGGTTAGGGAAGGGGTGGGACAGAGCAGAAGTCCACTCTGAGCAATCTGCCTTTTATGTGAGGTTTTGAATGAACCGTGCTTTGATAGTGTCAGAAACATCCCTCTACACAGGCCCAAGATGTGTGGGATTCGGAACTGTAAGCAGTTTCCTGATCCTGCCCTCCTTCACCTCTTCCCCAGTGTTTTGGGTCTTTGTAGGCTCGTCTTTCAAAATACATGCTCCAATCCTTTCAAGCCAAGAATGTTTATTTCCTCTCTCCTTGTATCTTCTGCTTATGGCTTGCACAGCTATTTTATTTGTTTTCATGTTCCTTTATAGAAATGAACATATACTATATATAGAAATACATATACTATCACTTCTTTACCTTAGACAATACTGATGTGCCCTTTAGACAGCATTCCCTGTTGAGGAAGTAGATAATCAGGACCCATAAAAAACAGCTCAGGTGTGGGGAATGTATAAGACTTTATTTTGGCAGCAGAGCGACAGCTAGAAAACAGAGGTAGCACCGTAAGGAATTTAAGATTTATCTTCAACTATTGCTGCTGGAGTCGTAAATGCAGATGGTTAGGGAAGTAATCTGTCAAACCTCAAATAACAAACCAAAGGAGGGTAGCACTCCTCAGGTCTGTGTTTTTTTTTTTTCCTCTTCCCCTTTCTATTTATTTCCTTGCATCTTGCTTGTCATCCAGTGCCTCCAAGTGCACCCATCCCTCTTTCCTAATGTAGCATCTCCTTTAATCATGCAGTCTGTGCAAATTGCAGCCTGGCAAACTGCAGACTCATCAGGGTAGCAGAGGCACAACACGAGTAGGTGCTTTCCCCTTGTAATCCTTTACTGTCAAAGAAGCCAAGACATTCAAAATCTTCATTTGCTTTGAGACACCCTATGGCAAAACAGATCAAGCTGCTCTTTTCCTTCGTTACAACTGTGTCTTCTCTCTGCAAGATTAGCAAGCATTACTGTGGATTAGGGGTATCTGCACTGTCAGGGTTAGCTTGCAGCCATCGCTAGCCAAAGTGAAGCAGTGCAGCAATAGCTGTTACGCTGCTTGTCAAAACCAGCAATCTGTGCTTCTTCCTCACCATTAAAATGATCGGTGCTGAGCCCTGACTCGGCTGTGTCAGTGCCTGTCGCTTGATCCTTGCATGATGTGTAGGAATATGCGCTTCTAGGAAACCCATCCTTTTCTTCAGGGATACAAGATGATGTGAGACAAAAGGAAAGTTTACTAGACAGCACTGATTTAATGATGTTAATAAACCATGGCTATTAGTCCAATTGCATAAGAGCAGGTTAGCCTGCCAGCCCTAATACCAGAAGATGATAAATGCCAATTAATTTTAGCTTCTTTTACCTTATTCAGTTCTCCAGATAGGGAATGAAATGCCTGAGTTTATCTTTTTGTAAATGGCTCCGATACAGTTTACTTCTCACTTATAAAGGGCTTTCTGGCCAGCAAAGGAAATCCTTTGCTCTCCCCTTAAGTAGGGCTGAAATTGCTCTTAGCTAGCAGTTACTTGGAGGCTGAAAGGTGAGAGCTTGAGGAGGTTTTCCCAGGGTTTTATAGTGGAAATGTTCCCTTAAAAATGCAGAAGGGAAGCAATGCTTAACCTGTCTCAGAACTGCTACATTTTGTTTTGTTCTGTTTTTAAGAAGTTGTTTGGGAAGCTGCCCTTCTCACTGGAGACCACTGCAATGGTGCCAGGCAGAGTGTGGGGGAGCTGGGTGGGCTTGTGCCATCGCGTCATGGCAAGGCACTGAACAAACAGGACAGTGTCACCGTAACAATAACTATATCATTAGTCCTAGAGGCACTAAACAGCATGTGAGCTGCTAAGCCGTGCTAAGCCGGGTGTCAGTGCTTCGGCCCATGGNGATCTGAGCTGCTAAGCCGTGCACTCCTAGGCGCAAACACAATTGCACAGGCACAAAGATGGCACGTTGCCCCTGGGTGTCAGTGCTTCGGCCCATGGCTGACCCATAGCCCTGCTCTTGAAGCTACATTTCTTGTCTCACAGGGTGCTGAGCCTCTGCTAGCATGGCCCACGGTGAGGCAGCAATACGGGGGGTACTTACAGGGCCATGCTGTTCCCTCCCAGTGCTGCCTCATGGCTTTGAAGATATGCCTTTAATTAACTGTGTACAGCCAACACCAAGTTGGGGGCAAGAGAGGAGAGGATATCCCATTGCCTGTTTGAATTCTACCTGGAATTTAGTTTAATTTACATTTTGCCACTTGACCCTGTCCCTTGATCCTTGCATAAGGGGCTAAACAACAGCAGCCAGCCCAAATTACTGTGCTGGAAGTCATGGAAACCCATGCTGTGAAGTGCCTAGTCCTGCTAAGGCTAGGAATAGACAAGCCATTTTAAATGTATTTAAAATGGTAGTTCAGAGCTATTATAATTATCCTATAATAAAGCATATTTGCAAAAACAACAGTCCTGGACATGGGTCTTTCAGGCCAAGTTTCATCTCAAAATGAACTCTCAAAGCACTTAATATCACTGTGAGACTGTTAATTATATTTTGGCAAAAATGAGACCCCTATAATTAGGCTGATGTATTTGACAGATTATTTTTCACAAAAAAAGTTGACCACAAATACTTCTTAATTGACCTAACAACCTTGCCATTTGAAAACCCCTATGCAAATGTGAAATTTACAGTCCATCTTGCCTCTCAAGTAGGCTTGATATGATTTGTCAGAAC
The DNA here is from genome assembly GCA_013400615.1 of Syrrhaptes paradoxus. NCBI lineage: Eukaryota > Metazoa > Chordata > Aves > Pterocliformes > Pteroclidae > Syrrhaptes > Syrrhaptes paradoxus. Next base: position 50,591 of record VZTO01022272.1, read on the forward strand.
AAGTAGTTTGAAGCCAATTTGCTAGTGGAATGAACTAAGAGGTGAGGAAAGAGCTTGAGGTTTTGAGCTGTCAGAAGGCAGTTGGCCACACACCTTCTCTTATACATTTTTTTCCAAAGAGAGCTCTAAAGCCTCTCACCCATCATCTTCCCCATGGCATCACTGTGGCAATGTGCTCAGATCCCTGTCTGCCTCTCTAGCCGCAGTGGTGTTAGCCACAAGACCCTGAACCGTGACATCAAAACTATAATTCCCAGCATTTCAATCACCTCTAAGTCATGAGACCTAGATGAGACGAGGGGCAGCTAGGGGTCATCTCCACCCCTCCTTGCACACTCTGTCTCACATGCCAGCACTCCCTTGCAACATACCCTGCGTTCAGGGTACAGGGCATAGAAGGGAAAGCTAAGGCCAGCAGCCCATAGAAGGGTCCCATATTTCGGAGAACTCAGAGATAGTCCCTGTAAATTTGGCATACAAGGAAGGACTGTGTGCTCACAAGCAAAACAGGACTTGTTTTCAGGGTATCCCATAGAGAGACTGAATTATGCAACCAGTTCATTTCATGAATGGCTATACTGGGTCTGGTTGGGATGGAGTTCATTTTCTTCATAGCACTCCCTATGTTGCTGTGTTTTGGGTTTGTGACCAAAAGAGTGCTAATAACACACTAAAGTTTCGGCTATTGCTGAGTAGTGCTTGCACAGTGTCAAGGCTTTCTCTGTTTCTCACTCTGCTACCCCCATGTCCAGGGAAAAGTTTGGAGTGAGCAAGAGGCTGGGAGGGACCACAGCTGGGACATCTGACCTGGACTGACCAAAGATATATTCCATACCATATAGTGTCATGCTTGGAAATAAAACTGGGTTAAAGGAAAAAGAGAGATGAATTTTGGTTTCCAAAGTGGCTATTACTTGGAAACTGTCTGGGCATCAACCTGCTTGTGGAAGGTGGTGAGAGATTATCACCTTTGCATTGCTTGGTTTTTCTGCCTTTCCGTCACCAATTAAACTGTCTTCATTTTAACTCACGAATTTCTTGCTTTTGCTCTTCCTGTTCTTATCTCCGTCCCACTGGGAGTGTGGGAGTGAGTGAGTATCTGTATGGGTGATCGACTGCTGGCAAGGGTCAGATCATAATAGATGAAGATTAAAACACTTGTACCCTGTGACCCAGATGTTCCAAAACCTGCCACAGCATCCTTCCTGCCCATCCATCAGGAAGGGCCCTTCATGGCCTGCTACAGTAGGTATTTGGCTTGGGTTGGAAGGGATCTTAGAGATCATCTTGTTCCAACTCCCCTGCCATGGGCAGAGACACCTTCCACTAGACCAGGTTGCTCAAAGCCTCATCCAGCCTGGCCTTGAACACCTCCAGGGATGGGACATCCACAGCTTCTCTGTGCAACTGTTCCAGTGCCTCATCACCTTCACAGGAAAAAATTTCTTCCTAATACCTAATCTAAATCTACTCTCTTTCAGCTTAAAACCCTTACCCCTTGTCCTGTCACTACACCCCCTGATCNCTCTGTGTTTGAAATACGAACATTTGTCACGCGTGTAACGCCGTTCTCTTTAGACACGGAGGAGCCCGAGCAGTTGCCGCTTGGCTAACCCTTACCCCGCTGCTCTCACATCCCCTTTTCCAGCCAGTATTTGTGCTTGGGATTGACCCCACCCATGTGCAGGACCTTGTTGAATTTTATGAGTTTTGTACGGGCCCACATCTCAAGCCTGGTTTTACAAATCTTCATTTAGAAAATGGAAAATAAAAGATGCAATTGGACAATATGATGAATTTCCCTAAGGGGGTCAAGTACCCTCATGTGCTTTTGCTTTCTGAGTGCAAGGACTGCCAAACATCTTTCATATTCAGGCTTTCATTTCACCTCCTTGCTAAAGTTACTTAAGAGAAAATCACACAGTTCATAAGGTTTTAAAGAAGTGAGCTGGTAAACATGGCATGGCTGACCCACTTTGCTCTCAGCTACTGATTGGAGCTTGCTATTCGTGTGTCCAAACTAAGGCAATGTGCCTTAGCTTAAATTCTGCTTAGTGAGGTTTAAGCTAAGGGATGCTATTTCACAGCAGGGAGAAGATAAGGACCTGCACAGTGATATTTAGGGTTACTGACCTGAATGAAGCTGACTCAGGGGGTACAGTCACATGCCTGCATTTGGTCAAGAGTAGTATTCTTGTCTCATGCCCCATGGCCCGCAGAGCACCCTGGTATGGAACAAACAGTGTCCCCTCCCTGATGTGGGGCCCATCTCTCTTTCAGATGAAGGGTTATTTGCTGAATTGGTGGAAAGCTTCAGCGGTTTGGTTTTCTTAATGCAAGGCTTAGTTTAGATTATCATATTAAAGTAGATTTTGTGACAGAAGAAATTTCTATTGGAAAGATCTGGCAGCCTTTGTTTTCTGCAGGATTTTGTCCATTCACTACAGAAAGGCATACTTTTAAAGAAAACTACTTGAAATCAAAAGTTAAATTGTTGAAGTGCAGAAAATGCCCTAGAATCATGTTCCAAGGACAGTACTCCTGCTCAGTGCCAAATCAAAAGCCATTACTAAGTACAGTTGCCTCAGCACCACCATAAGTTGAAATGATACTTGAGATTCAAAGCACCTTTTTCTGATTCTATTTTATTTGTCAAATAAATGTGATAAATAGCTTGATAAATTGAGCTGAAAGTTAAACCTCACATGGAGGAGATAGTGTGGGAGAAAGAGTGGGACTGCATATAGAGTGGGGGTCCAGGCCATAATACCCACTGAAAAACAGATGAACAGATTTTGTGAATGAGGGTAGTGATGTGGTTTATTCAAGTGCTATATTTCATTAATTGCTATCACTAATAAACATTTACGTTGGTGCAATGCCCAGTTGTTTCAACCTAATGAGAATCTCTACAAGGCTCCACTGTGGTGACTTCTCTAGAAACTGACTGTCTGTGCTTTCTGTAATCCTGGAATACTTGAGATAATTTTATTACACTGGATACCCTGGCATGAGTGATCTGCTTCTGGCTGCATTTACAGCCGCGCCTTCTAGTTTTCAAAGAGTTGAACATTCAGATGTTTGCTAAGAGTGGTGAATTTCCTTATACCTCAGCGATGTTCAAAATAAGCTTTTTGGATAATTCCTGCAGTTTGTTCTCCAAATGAAATGTATTCCCTAAACCTTGTGAAACTGTGTGCTGATTTATTTCAAACTCATTTCCTCTAGAAACCTTTCTGCTTCTCAACAGTGTTTTTACTGCAATACCTTCCCTAGTGATCTTCACTTAGGCACTCTGAAAGTGAAGTGTCATTATCTTCAGCTTTCCTAGCAGACACAGATTAATACAGAAAAGGAATTCATCTCACTTAACTTCAGCCATGTAAAAGTTAAGGATCTGCTCTATGCTTGTTTTATGTATGCTCCTTCTATAGTCCTCATGGAGAGACATCCCTTCAGGTGATTAATCCCGCCTGTCTAAGGCACTTTTCTTAAGAGTGGGACAGTTTGCCCTTTGCAGATGCCTTGGCTGTGGGAATATAAAGAAGGATGTGAAGGAGCAATAAGCAGTAGCTAGGTTGCCTAATTTCTTATTTCAACACCTCTACCTGCCTGTAAAATCTTACAAACAAATGAGAATATAAATTGTTCATCCCAACATTTTGCGGGATTTTAACAATGAAACTTTGTAATTTTATACACAGTTTATTTGATCTTATGCATGCTTATTTATATAAGTATGTGTTTAATTTTACTGCATTATGTTTAACGTAGTGATAACAACACTCCCCAAACTCCACTGCTAAGTTTTCAAGGAGTGACCAGGGTTGGAGTGGGTTGAGAATTTAGTTTTTTTGCTAGAACCACTGTTTGTTCAGAGGCTGCTCTGCAGCTCACAGATCAATTCTTATTTTGTTCTCTGTGTGTGCGTATTATGATTTGCAGAGGTATTATGCCTTGGCAAAGGTAAGTGCCTGAGCTGATGCAGCTCTTGTATGCCGTGACTATGTGCACATTTACTTGCAGAGTAAAGTACGCACAATAACTATGAGATCTCTTGATTACCATCAGTGTCTGGATGCCAGGAGAATTTCTTATCCTTTTGTGTTTGTAATTCTGTATCTTCAATGTGCAGAACAACTGCATGTTAACATCTGTTTCACTGTCTGCTGATAGTTAAGAAAAGTTGAATCTTAAAGCAGCTGTGTGCATAAGTTCCCTTCTTTCCTAAAGAAGAAAACCGTACAAAGATGGGACATATCTTTAGATGCATTTCTTTGGCGGACTTAAAGATGTGAGAGAATTCTAAGGCTTGGGAAAAGGCTTACAAAGCAACATGCTTCCACTGATCATCCACTGTCTTATAGATGTTCAGCTTTCTGAAACCCATAAGTAAATACTTTTTTTCTCCTCAGGCTATGAGTTCAAAGTAATGAAATCAGAATTTGCCGTAGTTCATAAACATAATTGCCATTCAATGTTAACATTGGCATTTGAACTTCCCATACATATTTCCATATTTCTGTTTATACATTTGGGTAGATTTGGTAGTAGTGATTTTTGGAGTCCAGAGAAGCAAACTTGCAAGCAGGGGGAAGAAGGATTCTTTGCAGTTCCTGATCCATGCAGAGTAACTTTCCAAAGATGGAAAAAAAGCCTGTGAAAAAACAAAAATGTCACTGAACAGACAGAATCAACAAGCTGGCCACAGCCAGTGAGTCCAACCCTCCCAGCTTCAGTGTTGAACACCATGGATACCATGGTTGTGCACCTTCAAGTTAGAAGATAAAATCATAAAGGACAACTCAGCTATGCAAAGTAATTGATGGGCAAGCTCTTCTTCTTTCACACTGAGTGACCCCTTGCTGAAAGGAGTGGAACTACTTGGGGAGAAAGATAATTCCTCTAAGTGAGCAACTGCTGTAATTTTCCAGCCCTTTCTACACTGCAAAAATAGCCCTGACTGTACAGTTACATAAATGGATTACTAGGGGTAAAGGGATTCATCAGCAAGGATCTAGTTCTGCAGTAGGAATCTGGAGAACCTAAAGATATACATGCATACACTCCTCAGCACCAGTTACATTTAAGTTAAATGAGTCCCACAGGTAGGGGCTGAACTTTAACAAATGGTCTCACTCTCTACCCCGGGTCCCACCCTGTGAATAATAGGAGAGTTATGGTGGATACGCCAAGAGCAGCCTAGCAAAGCATGTTTGCTTTCAGAACACTGCTCCCTATGGATAATCCAAAAGCCTGCTTGGCAGCTGCGTGAGGAAATTTCCACTGATCATGACCTGACTAAACAAAATAATTTGGGGCCTAACCTATGCAAGGCAGCACCTTTTCACAGTGCCTATTCAAATTTAAAGGCGACCTCAGCCAGTTCCAGGGTAAGGTGTGACCATGGTCAGTCGTAAGTGATTTCTGTCATTTTAAGAAGGCCAGGTGCTGGCCAGTGAGAGTACAGCTTGCAGGGCTGAAAAGGAAGCAGATTTTCCCTCTGCTCTTTACAGATACTTAAATGTTGCTAGAATTCAACAGGAGAAAGCTGATATTGCACTGCCTGTCTTGTCCAGGAGAGAAGAGCCATGGCTGTAAATACTGCATACAGATCCATACAGGTATGAGGTGTAAAGCAAAGGGCAGTCAGTGGACAGACAGTGTAACTTCACTCCTGAGCAAGCGAAAAGCAAAAATGGGAACTCCTTACCTTTTTTTTTGCAGCTTTAAGGGAAGCCCTACTATAAGGAAGACTCCCTAGCACGAACTGAATTTGGAGACCAAGTCTAGCACACTTTTATTTGCAAATACTTACCAGGATACTGAAACTACTGGAGCGTTTGACTTAAGAATAAGGGAATCATGTGGCATATATGTCTGCTCGTGTCTATATAATAATAATATGGTCTGCCTTTGTTTTTTAAAGCAAGACTTTTCTACTCTGTGTAACTCACACTTTAAAGCTCTCAGATCTGAAGACAGTCAGAGAAGCACCTTCTGAGAGCATTCACATAAACATTCGTCTGCAGAAGTACGTTATTTTTTAATAAGCAACAGCTAAATGCATTGACATTCCTGCCAAAATGGGGGCTACATGTGTGAGGGTGTCCTGCAGAAGCACAGGCATAAAGCATGCAGTAAGTTGGGTTCTACCAAAAAAAAATGTGCTGGGTAACAACTAGGTTTCACCTTAGGATAAGGGATGTGTCGGTTAAGCCCAAGCTCTGGCACATTCAAGGGAGAGCTTTTCATTATTGGATGACCCAAGTCACACAAAGTAAAACTTAAGCACTCGACCAAGACCAAGTATAACCTCACTGCAGGGAACAGAATCACTCTCCCTGACAGAAAATACAGAAGTGCAATTCTGAAAAGTTTTCTGTTGTTGAAAGTGTTACAATTAGCTCTAGTCTACATTTAAAATGCAACTATGTGTGTGCAGCTGCCCATCAGCTGGTTCTCCCCATGGAAAGAAATGTGTCTGTGCTCATCTGCTTCTTGCAATGTGTCAGAGAAGGAGTCTGCACCCACGAGGTCACCGAAGCCATGCCAGCCCATGGCAAAAGGCAAGGGAAGTCCCACAGGACCTATATCAGGACTGCAAAGACAAGATGCTTTTGGTTTTAATCTGTAAAAATTGTGATTCTTTAACATCTAGAAAAATTTTTTTCTTCCTTTCAGCAGAAAATGAAAACACAGAGAAACAGCCTGCAGTGGAGTTCTTCTTTCTTAGGACTTGCTTATCTGCATTACTGGGAAATGAAAGAGGTCGAAGGTGAACTAACAGGTGGGAAAGGCAGACACATCCAACAGGGGAGAAAGCAGCAAAGCAGAGCACATGAGAGGGGAGAGTGAGCATGGGGGCAGAGGCCCAGGTGTCCAACAAAAACCACTGTTAGAGAAGTTGTAAGCTGCAGAGCAGGAAGGCTGCATTGCTGATTGAAGCACCAGTGCTGCCAAAGGAGACCAAACAGGTATCAGAAGAAGAAATAGGAAGTGGAGCAGCGAAACACTTGAGAAGGCTCAAGATGTTGGTCAAAGGAAGAGATCCAGCACTGCACATCAACACTAAAAGAGTCAAAGTGGCATGGAGCAGGGATACAGAGACTGCTGGGGAGAGAACAGGGATCATAAGGCAATGAAGCAAGAGGAATCAGGCTGAGCATTTGGAGAAGGAATGGATGGAAACCAAGAAAAAACAAGTTGGAGTGCAGGTCAAAGGAAAAATTGCTGGCAAATTAAGAGCAGGACACTCCCAGCACAGCACTGAGCTGGTTCACCAAAGTATTCCAAATAAAGGACATTGTTTCAAGCCAGGGCTTGTGTCAGATGTTGCTGTAATTCCGATTAGTCGATCAGCCTAGCTTCTGGCCAGGAGCTGACAGGCACATCATCAGAGTGCAAAGCAACAGGCTGGATTCATGTTATTGAAGTCAAATACAATTTTTAAAATCCTGCTACAGGGCTGACTCATTATAATACTTTTCCATGAAACAGTCAATATTTTCTGTCGGTTCCTTGGCATTTTATTAGACATAAAAAGTAGAGACTGAAGAAATATGTCAGAGTCAGACAGGGAAAGCAAGGTTTTAGCAACACTGGCTCAAAATGGTTGCACAGGCTGGAAAAGTAGGTGGATCCACCTGCATCTAGTTAGATCATGTAGTTGTCCCATGTGAGCACTGAAAGTTTTCTATCACATATAATTTCAAATGTAATGGTAAAAAGCAATTAAATGACATGTATACTGCCTTTCTATCTCATCACTTCTGTAGCTCACCTTTCTTTGGAGTATGATTTTAGACAGAAATAAAAATAATAACTATTTCATTTAGAAACCCCTGTAATTGGCATCAATTTTTTTTTTCACACAAATGCATTTGTTTTTTTAATGGTAGGAGACTCTGAATGACTGGGGAGATATTGGACCTTAAACCCAACTTTTGCAGAGTGCTTGTAATATCAGGCTTAATGGCTGTGTAATTTTAGAATAATCTATCCACATGGATGGGAAATGAAGAGATTTTTTATTAGGGAGTTGAAATACAAGATATAAGCCTACAGCAGTTTAAAACTGGAGATACCAAAGGTATTTCAAATTATCAAATATTTCTGTAGTCATCATGAACACAATATGTATCAGTGTAATTTCACCAGGAAAATTTTGAGATGTTTTAAACTTTACTTAAATAGTTTTGCTTTCTGTTAAATCTTGCTCTCCAGAAGTCAAGCCAAATCTGAACTATCCCCATTGACTTTTCTTAAGGACTGCAGCCTCCACATCAACATAAGCGAGAATAACTGACAGTTCACACCAACTGTGTGTTAATGATGGCAGCAGAGCTACTGTTTCATAAAAAGTAATACAAAAATGACACACACTCCTGAGGACAAAAAGGAGGAGCTATGCCAAATGGTTTTGAATAGAGTATGCACATTCTGAGTGCTTTCACTGCATAACAGCTTTCCTTCACTGCTAGCTTTCATATTTTGATGAAATAGCACTTCATCCTTACTATCTGTGAGATAAGTTTTGTGAGATGTTCATAGGCTGAATTCTGCAGACCAAAACATTCAAGATTTTCTGTGGTCTGATTCTGCACCAGGAAAGTTGCTGTGAATTTTATTGCTGATTTGTAAGGGCATCTGATGCTTTTATCTTAGAAAATGTTCATATGAAGCGAAGTTTAAAGTACTTTGATACTACATTTTGTTGTTTTAATATGCTAACAGAAGTTAAATGAGCCAGTGCTGATATAGGCTTAGATGATGTGGACTGTGAAAAATCAAAGGCTCTGAAGAGCAGACTGCAAGTAGCAGGCAACAGTAGCAACAAGCAGCAAGAAAAACTAATACTTAAAAACATATTAATTTTTATTGAAGAAGATTGTCTTGGTAACCGGCAAGTAACACACTAGACACTTTTAGAATATGGGAGGCAAACTGGTGAAGCACTCCCTGATGACGGCAGAAGTGCAAAAGGTCTGACCAACCTCATCCATCCCTCCTTGACTGCCCAAGAAAAAGCAATAAATAATATTGAGACTTTCTATACTTTCCTGCTCACAATGTAGTTTTCAGCTGACACTTGGATGTGATATGCAAATTTGAAAGAGAAAATATTCATATTTTAACAGAGATGGGATAATAACTGTAAAATAGAATGTTTCCTATAATTTCAGATGTGCTGTTCCCTTTTGTAATCTGATTCTGTTCTGTCAGTTTCTGGGGAGATGGGCTGAGAAGCCATTCATTGAACTAGGCAAAATAAGCAGGATGTTGCTTTGTCTTCAAAGATCATTCTTTTATTCCTTTATATTACTAAGGTTTATATTATATTGTAGTGTATCAGATGATATATAAATTCTGTTTTCTGGTGCTGTATCTATTAGAGTGTAATGGGTAAACTGAACAAGCACCTGTTTACTTCTGCCAGTGTTTGTGACAATTATTAAAAACACAAATCTCTGCCTTGCACTAAATTGCATTTCAGGGGTTCCTGTTGTGCATAAAAAAGGAGACTTGTCACAGTGACACAGTGCTGTAGACCAGACCTTGCAATAGGTCCTTGCTGTGGCACAAGAGTATGGGAAGGACTGGAGGAGCGATCAGGGCATCAGCCTTGGTCTCCCCAGGCACTGTCTGCCTGACAGTGCTTCAGCAGAGAGTTTCCCTGGGCTGTGCATGGCTCTAGCAGCCCTGACCTCCCCAGTGCTCAGTCACCGTGGAAGAAAAACAAAGTGTCAGCAGTTGGCTGGCTCTGGTCACTATTAAAAAGTCCCTCTGTAGGCCATGGAGATGGGTTTTATCAGCTGTGAGTGTCCATTGGTCATGCACTGGGAATCCTCTTACAAGGCTTGATAAATAGAATAGTGAGTAACACTACAGAAATGTTAGCAGCTTGTATTGAGACTGACTGTGTTTCACTGTGGAAAAGTAAATGTTCAGAAACATTCACTCATTACATGGAGAGCTTTGGTTTGAACCAGGTGCCAATGAGACATTCATTTCCCAAAGCAAATGTGCAGTCTGCTAGTGAAGGGTACATGATTAAGGGTCTCTCAAAAAAAAAGATAGAGATATCACTCTTTAGCTTTAGCACATACACATCTATTGGGATGTGGTCTGTTGAAGATGATCTGAAGAGTAACCAGCTCCTTATACAGCTAAAGGCTTTAAACATGCAAAACTGAACCTGACTGTTTTGACATGGTCCACAGATACTGCAATTTGCCAGAAAGTGAAGTCCCTAGACACAGCTATAATGGCTTCCAAAATGGATGCCATCAACAATCCCTGGCAGGTTTCCAGTACTGAGTATATTTAATTTTACTCACATAAAAGTATACCATTCAAGGAGCTCCTGCCATTTTCTGATGGACATCTATATAGGACAAAATCTGTGTGTTTCACATGAGCTCTGCCATGGTGTTGAGGAACCAGAGTTCCAGCAACATCACCCATTAGCATTTCAGATAAAAAATCCTATTGCAACTAAAAAGAATTAGATTAAGGAGTGAATCCTTGTAAAGCCAACACATTGTCCATGTGGGGAACTAAAGTGGCAATGGCAGCGTATTTTAGTCTGGGAAGGTAGCTTGGGCAGTACCAATAATGTTTCTTTCTTGTGTAAGAAAACCCCAAGTAACAAAACGCGGATGAATTCACCCACATCAGAAGCAGGCGCCACACCATTGATTGCAGGCTCTAAGCCAGCCTACGTTTGACTCAGCACATCTCTCATAAGAAGATCGGGTAATGCTGACAGATGCTTTTATGCTCCACAGAAGGTCCCCTCTTTCCGTATGCAGGAACATCCTTATCAAAGTCAACAGAAACTGGCCAAGATCTCTGGTTAGTTTGAGTCCATTTCCTCAAATCACAGTATAGCAGCATAATTAACCTTTCAGTCTTCTGAAACCCAGAGTCACATACTGGGCTCAGTATTAGCCTGAACCACCCCAGCAGGCGCCTGTCAGAGCATCGCTTCCTCCTGTGTCTCCCTACTACCTGCAGCTCTCTAAGGCAGGTGTTTCTAGCCTAGCATTTGTAATCTGTGGAGAGGTTAAAGCAAGCTAATGCAATCCAGTTCCAGTTCAGCAGAGCTTGTAAGCACACAGCTTAATTTGATTGGAGTCCCTGGGACTATCACATTGTATGTTATTAATCGTGTGCTTACGTACTTTGCCAGCCTGGGAAAGGACTTCCCAATTTTGTAGATCTCTAATAGGCAGTAGGACTGTCTAGACAGTACCCAAAACAACCATTGTGTTTCAGTAGTTGTTTGGTAGGAGCTTTTCTTCCTCCATGCATTTTGCAATGACTCTTTCCCTGAATATTGCACTGAGACCAAGAGCCCAGCGTCTGAATGCACAGGATTTACACAAGTTACATCACTGGATCCTGAAATCCCAAGCTCTGTGGTTTGCCACCTCTGTTAAGCTTCAGGGGAGGCTGATTACATAGCTATTTCAACCAGCCAGCTGTACTGCATTCCCTCTTTCCTGCCTCATATTGCATGGCACAACCGAAGTGAACTACAATGTGTGTGACAAAAATTGCATTGTCTACATGTTTTTATTAGCTGAGACAATTGCTTACTTTTCTCAGCCTCAGTGTCAAGACTGCTGAAGATGGCCAGTCCTCGACTCCACAAATCTGATCTGCCCAAGAACTGGTCCAGCATTTTACCTTTTCAGTTTTCAAATATTTATTTCATGCACAAAACATGACCAGGAACTGGGAGACTGTAGTAATGGAAGAGCAGTTCTTGTGCCTTTACAGGACATTCCTTCATGCTGAGCCCTGGTGGGCCTCACTGTCCACTTTTTGGATGCTTTTCAACAGCACCATAAATGCCTCCTCATGAATGCTTCTGATAAGGCAGCAGGTAGGTGCTACTACCATGCATGTATCTCCAATGAATGCCTAAATTAACAAAGCATAAAAATAACCACAGTTCCTTGAAATCAATCACAGATTTGAATGATTTAAATCCTAGTGTTGGAGCCTTTCCATGGAAAACGAAATTTCTTCCAAGAGAACAGATATTAACTTTGTGAATTAAAACATACCACAGTCATAAATCTCTGTCAAAAAGACCATAGAGCTGCTTTGCTAGAACACTCTCCTCTAAACTGGACAAGAGAGGGATGTAGTACTTAAAAACATTAGTTACAACATCTGGGAAAAGCAGTGAATTTTTGTCTTCTGTGTGTCAGAAACTGAACATTTCAATGTTAATTCCCTAGTTGATTGTGCCGTTTCAAAAGAGCAATTGCAATTAAAGGAACATATGACCTTCTTTTGTCCTCAAGGGAGACTCATGTTGTCCTTCAGTGTAAGTGCAGCTGGGTATAGCAAAAAAAAGATCTTGTAAGCCATTTATCTAAGTACAATGATGTCATACTAAACCAAGAAAAACTTCCTCTAGCCATGTGTGCCAATGCTGGACACAGGGATCATATGAGAATATCAAATGACCCATAATAAACCTCATGTGGTTCAGAACAAAAATGGAAATGTCCATGGATATTTTTCTACCCTTTGCACATTGTTTCCAATTCAGAGCTGTCCCTGGCATTGACCTCTCTAGATTTTTGATGAACATATCATCGATTTACAATACATACAAAAGACTATAAAGCTTAGTTCTTAGGTTGGTGCACCATTTGCCTCCAAAAACATGCGAAGTAGAGTGTGTAAAAAATGACGTAGAGAGTGTGTGTGTGTGTGAGTGTGTGTACACAGAGGTGCACTACAGATTGCCAAGTTATTCTTTGCAGTAGGATCACACAGTTCACTACCTAAACCAGAAGGTCAAGGGGGTTTTGTGCCTGATTTGGGTAGGTATGAGGCCAGAAGAAAGAGGAAGGAAACAGTGTAAGCATTTTAGAATATATGAATTTCAGGAATATAGGAGTCAGGAACTAAAAAAAAAAACAAAGCATGCTCTTGGATTGATGCAGAAGGGCTGCACTTTCAAGGGGTGCTCTGGAAATGCTATAAACTTATGGAAATAGGAGAGCTGGCACAACCATGGAAGGAAAAGAAAAAGACGTGTCCCTGTGTCAGGCCCACAGCATATATACTCATGCAACTTCTTTGCAAGAGAGAGGGAGGGATCCTACTGTCATTTAAAGAAACAAACCCTGAAGGAGTGTGGCCCTAGAGTCAGCCAGACCAAGCTATTGTCCTAGCACACAGAACAGTCAGAAGTGATGAAAAAGATTGTGGGATTTTGTCTTTAGTTTGTGCTTCTAAATTAGGAGAAAAATGCAAATTGCCTTTTCTTCAGTGGGTTTTTAGATGAGACTGGAGCTCTTTCCTTGCAAAGGCAGAACCATCAAGAGGCAGATGCCCATGGAAAAGCAAATGGTTCCCATTGTCTTCCCTGAAGGAATAACAAAATGGAGATCTGTTTCTATTTCCTTGCCACGGGAGAGGGGTAAAAAAAAATGAAACCCAACAGCAGGGATTCCTAAGTGAAAAAAGATGCAGAGAAAGCGTCATTTGGCTTTCTTACATTTTGCAGCGGATTTTGCGCATTTGAATTTACAATTAGCTCACGGTGCAGCTGGATGAAACTAATATAACAGCCTGCTGGGGGCGGCCAGCTCTAAGCAAACTCTGCTGTAAACCAAAGAATCCATAGGATGTGCAGAGCAGAGGATGGCAGGGGCCTCCGCGCCGCGGCGGGGGACCGTCCGTCTCTGTCTGCAGGAGCTGCGGTTGCTATGGGAGCAGGGATGCTCGCCATCGTATCGGCGTAAAATCTGTGCTCCAGTGGGCTGCCCTTACAGCCCTATGGACCTTTTCTCTGCAAATGCGGTTAACTTTAGAGACTTCGAGAGTTCTCCATGCTTGTTGAAAGGAGGGTGAAATTATTTTCTGCCCCGATTAATTTTTTCTTTCTCTTTTTTTTTTCTTTTTTTTCTTTTTCTTTTTGGCGGAGGGGGGAGGGCGGTGTAGAAGGGATGCATTGTTCTTTTTATCATTTGAGAATATCCTGTATGTGAAGGGCTCTGCAAGTAGCCGGTGCTTGGTGCCAAGCAGGGGTGCGCGGAGGTGCAGGGGGGCGGGCGGTGAGGCGCGGAGCTGCCGCGGGCAGCCCAGCCCCTGTCCCGGTGCCGGTCCCGGTGCCGGGTGCGGAGCTGCGCGGTGCGGTGCGCAGATGCCGGCGGCTTTCCCGAGCTGATGCCGCCCTCTCGCGGGCTGCGGGTCCGGCAGCCAGTGCTGGGGACCCCAGGCAACCTTATTCCTGCAGACAAAGAAAAAAAAAATTAAAATAAATCCTAGTTACCTTCTTCTCTCTGGGCAAATACCGACCTTTCCAAAAGCAGAACACAGGCATGGAGATTTAGCAGAAGCAGCACTTTAATTTATCTCTTTTTTTTCCCCATTATACATTCATTTGTGTATTTATAAATATATTTGTATGTTCCTCCCACCACTGGGATACACTGGGACATGCAGGTTTCATAAAAACCACTGTCATTGTCAGGGACCAGACCCATACCCATCCCCTCCTAGATGATCCATGTTTCTGTCTCAAACAATGAGCAGAACACTTCCTAAGGAAGAGACTCCACCAGGAGTGCTTCGGCAGAGCACTCAGACAAAACATTCCTGTAGAAGAGACACCACCATCTCTAGGATCATTAGCAAGTTGTTACATCTGTCATGGTGGGACATGGGCGCTGAGGGCTGGAGTGTCTCCTCGGTGGAGAACCAGCTGCCCCTCCCCACGAAGCTAACCTGGATGCAGGGCTGTTGCGTCCCCCAAAGGTCAACCTCAAAGGTGACCTGGATGTTCAGCTCTCCCCCGGAGGGACGGTCCAGGACTGGACTGGACCAAACTGTATAAAAGGTGAGCTCGAACTGTACTCCTTGCCGAACCATCACCCCCCAGATCAACCCCATGCACGGAGTTTCTGCCTGAAACAAAGCCTTCTGCCTGAAGAGAAGACACATGCTGGAACGAGGGATTGGTGATGTTCTCTGTGTCTCTGTTTGTGTGTCTCTGTCTCTTTAACTCTGTCTTTCTGCCCCTCTTTCTTATTTTCAACTCTTTTGTACTCTCTTATAATTGATAACTGTGATTTGGTGCTTGACTCTGAGTAGTTGGTTCGTGATGGCTTTGCATTTACTGAGGCAAATAAAATTGTGCTGTATTGTTTCCTTGAGTTGTTGTCTGACTCTACTTAGCCAGTGCTTCTTTTCGGGAAATCACAAAAAACCTCTCTAGACTGTCCACTGGAGTGGGATGAGACAGGCACAGACAGAAAGCTCCTGTCAGAGGCAACCGGCACAGGTAAAGCGACTGTGGGTCTGCTGTAGTGTTTAATAAGAGGTCTACTGAAGCAAACACGCTCTCCCTTCAAAACTAACCTTCACCAGGCACTGGCTCTCCCACACAGCTTGCTGAAGAAGGCACCATGTGTGAGAGCTTTCCCATGACAGTACATTGTCACTGGTTTCAGACACCAAAAAGCCCTGGAAAACTGCCCTGCAGACCCGACTTACATGTCTTCTTTAGCAGTCCTTATGATAAAGAAATTCAGCCTTTGCTAGCAAGGCTCCAAGAAGGAGGGCAATCTGTAGCCAGTCAGAGATTTCAGACACTGGTTTAAATTGTGTGGCCTCATCTGGTCAAAGCTACAAAAGCTGATGGTGTCTTTGCCCTGCCAAAGACTTCTTCTGGTGCCTTAGGCAATGTCCAGGTTGCTGGGATCTGACCTGGGTACTCAGATATCTCAGAGATGCTGAGCTGGGGGCCTCAGGTTCTCACCTGGAAAACAGATGCCTCTCTGCTCTGCTTGCATGTACAGGAAAGAGTGAGAGGACTCAGCTACAGTAAGGCAGGAGCTATGAAAACCACTGTGACAAAACTTTAAGCATCACAGGCACAGAAATGCCTCCAGAAGCAAACACACTGCCTACCTGAGCCCTGGCTGCACTGTGTTGTCCTGTCAGGAACCACAACAGGTGCGTTTGCACTGTAAGGGGGGTTCACATCTTCGTGACTCACCTGAGCAAAGATGATCCCTTCCCATTATCTAAGAATCTAGGCTGTACACAAACTCCACTCAGTGATTATTTGTAAGTTAGCTGTGCATATTCCAACAGCTGTCACACTTGATGGTCTGAGATGTTTTCAGGCTGTTGTGTGCTGTAGGCATTTCTTGATTGATAGCAGGCTTCAAGGCTACAGCAATAAGAAAGGCTGAAAACCAGCAGCATCAAGGAAGTTCACACTTGCACCCCACCTTGCTCGGGGCTGTGGGGAACAAGGAGCATGGAGCAGCTAGGGAAGTGGATAACATTTTTTCCACTAGATTAATCTTTCCATGGAAATGGAGTGCAGGAGCTTCCAAGATTTCACCTCAAGAGCAAATCCTATTTATTTTATACGCTGTTCACAATCCCCTTGGATCAGTAGTGCCCAGCTTTCCAGCTCTCAGCACATTCGTGCAACTGGACCTCGGACCTTGACATCAGTTTGGGCACCATGAGGAAAGAGCACTGCAGAGTTGCTGGTCTTGGAAGGATGACAGAAAAACAAACAAACAAATAAACAAACAAACAAACATTAGTACAAAGGTCCAGAGGATATAGTTATTTTACAATAAATTTGCACTGAGTTATTTTTCCCCAAATGTGAAGAGTAAGAAGGCACCACAGAAACAGCTCCAGTGAAAACACTCACGGGCCAGTGTTGAAAACCTTCCACAAGTGTGGAGGCTCTTCACAAGGACTTTATTGCTTATCATAGGCAATAACAATTTATTTCAGTGTCTTCGTTATTGGGTATAATAGCCAAACAGAGATATGAAAGACCCAAGCTGACACTCTGGTTGAAATTTATTGTTCTTCCTAATCACTGCTAAACAACAAATCACCAGTATGGCTATTAATTGTATATTTGCATAAATAAATAAACAGGCAGTCTTATGCATTCAGCTTTTCTGTTGCATAACGTGGTTTCTCTAAGACACTTTTCGGGGCTTCTGAGTATTTCTTCTCAAGCTCCCAAATCTTTAGCGACATTGGGCTTGTCAGTTTTTCATCATGTTGAAAAGCATGAACATTTTGTTTTGTTGAGTCCAGAGAACATTTGGGTGCATTTGAGCTGCATCCATTTTAGAGAAGGGGATCCAAACCATACAGAAGAATAAAGATAGAAGAGATCTCCTGCACATCTGTGGTCATTAAATAATCAGTTACCCTCCTTTACAAAGGTAGAGGGACTCATCACACTCTTCTGGCTGCTGCCCAATCCTGCCTCTGAACCAAAATCTCCCCTGAAGCTTTACTGTTGCACATGATTAAAAAGCTCCTGCTTTTCAGCCCGCTGTGGATGTAATTATTGCTATGTATTCTCATTTGTAGCACACTTTGATATCTTTGGGAAACAAAAGACAGCAAAAGCATACCTAGTATGATGATTATCCACAGATTTAATATTTTCTGGATGAATGGAGGGAGCAGCAGTCTACTAATCACATCTATATGAACCTTTACATTATATTTGCTCCATCGCAGTCTCTTTCATATTCGTTATTGCTTTCTCTTTCTGCTGCTTGATACAGTGAAATAGACTTGGACACTCTGTGCTTCCTTTAATAGGCTCAGTGCCGCAAAGTGTTTTCAGCTCACCCATGTTTCTGTTGATTTCAGGGAAGGAAAAGCAAAGTTAAGGGCATCTGCACTAGTGGCTGCTGACTCAGGCCTCCCAGTTTTGATCCAAATCTTTGTGAGAGTTAATTTACTCGCATTTAGCGTAAGCCTATAACCATCTCCTCACCTTAAAAATGGCCCTTTGCCACAATTTGTACCTGCAAAGAATGAAGTACATAGCTGCCTTCCCCATCTTTGTTCATACATTCAGTGCCAGGACCTGTACTTCAAGTGAAAACACAAAATGGCAGAAGAGAAAGGGAGGCCACCATGAGAGAGATATTATGGCAAAGGGATCAAAGACTTAGCAGATCTGAATACTTTTTTCTTTTTTTTTTTTTTAAATCTGATCATCATGGCTCTGTTTAGGTATTTGTGTGCATACTCCACAAGTGGTTTACTCTCATATTGTTAACAACATTAAACACAAATTACTAAACATCCACCTGAAATACTCAAATTTGTCATTTTAAAAAAAGTCTAAGTTATTCTGTTTCTGTGGACACAATATGGCCTGACAAAAGGCTCAGCTTGCCTTACTGGTTTAGAAATGGGCTTTTCAGACCATCCAGCCCTCTGATCTGTGCCTGTTGTTCCAGCTGCTCCAGTGCCAGGAGCCCTGAGAGCCACCAGCCACAAGAGCCCTGCAGAGCTTCAGATCCAAGGTTAAGGCAACTGAGTGAGGGGGATTGTGGTACTGCCTGATCCATGTCAAAGATATGTTTGTGTGCTGAACCTCAGAGATATTGAAAGAAATTTCATTCTTTTATCCAGCTAAATATCTCACAAAGATATTTACCACCTCTAAGATTCCCTAAACAATTTACCTTGAGCAAGTTTTTCTGGAGAGCTCTGGGCAGATGCTGCCATGGACCTGTGTGCCATCCATAGCAAAATCCCAGAAGACAGCAATGGTTGTCTGCCTCCTTTAACAGAGATGTGAGCTCCTACCCTCCCAACACAGGAGACATTACTAGCAGACATCAGGCAGAGGTTGCAGTAGCTAAAATACCAAAACAACCATTTGGCTGATCATTGGCAAAAGCCAAAAGAAGGCCTCAGGTCAGCTTCTCAGCTTCATCACATTATGCCTTCCTGATGAACCCCTCTGAGGCCAGTCATTTGCTTTACAGATTGATTTAGGCCTCTTTGCCAGCCCACCTCATGGCTCTGGAGAGGTACTAGCTGATCCCATTTTAACTGCTTAGCATGTCTTCTACTGACACAGATAAAATGCCTTACCCTTGTTTTAGAAAATAAAAGGACTCCACTAGCAACCTTGTCAGCCCATGACTTCTCTTGACCTGGCTTATTTTCTCCTCTGTTTCCACCCATGTACCCGCCTGATGTAGTCTGCTGCTGGTTTAAGGAAGACTGAGCCTTCCTGTCAGAGTTCAGCTCATTAATCAGAAAGCAATGCCACACAAGTATTACACAATCTAGTTATGTCTCTAGAGCTCCTTCCACCCTTTTACTCTAACCTGTCCTAATTTCTTCCCTCGCAACTCCTTCTGATAGGAGCCAATCATCAAACAAGACCAAATATCCTTCAGTCCATGTCCTTACAGGATCAGACCATCTCCAATACACATACCAGTGTTCATCTGCCCAAGACAAAGCATCTCTACACTTATTGATGTTGATGTAATTTTTGTTGGGGTTCCTGGTCATTACACTGCTCTCTATCGATTAAACAAATAATCTTGATTTTTAGTACTTTTGCTGGTATCTGGAGCTCCAGTTTGGCTATGGTCTCTAACTGGAACCATCTGCATGAGACATACCCCATTGAAACAGAGCATTTCTTGTAGATGAGAAGAACAAAACCATAAAATAATAGAAAGCCCATAACATATTTATCAGTCTGAAAGAACCAAAACCTAAGTGATAAACCTGGCTCTTTCTCGTAAGGATGCAATCCTAAAACAACTTATTCAGAGGCATAGTTGCCAACCCTGGGAGCAGACTGCAATGGAGGTTACTCAGATTCTTGCTCTGTCAGGAGTTTGCAGGTTCAGAGCCATACTCTCAGCTGGTACCACTGTGAGTATCACTTCTCTACAGCCAAGCCCAGGCAATGTCACCCAGATCTGGTCCAGTGTCTCTTCTCAGATGAGTGCTTAATTTTTTCCCACTAACTCTCTATCCCTCTGAAAGGCCATCCAGCTTTCTTCTCATCAGTGTTCAAAAGCAACAGTGTGGATTCCTCACCTCAGATGTTCTTCAGACTCTTTTCAGTATCCATTTGATATACCTTCTAGACAGTCTTGTCAGGTAGACTTAAATAAGATGCACCAAAGTGAAAGCTATTATCAGAAGTGGAATATTTTATTAATCCCTGCATTAATTTACCACATAGACATTTGGGCTTTGGGCAAAGTCAGTCAGAGGTTTTGGTTTTTTCTGCATTACACCCTTTTCTTGGTAATCCAAGTCACACATGAGAAATAGGGGTTACCAGTGTAATTTCGTGCCTAATGAAGCTTGAAATTATCAATGGCGTCCCCTGTTGAATTAATAGTGGACATTGATCCAAATCATGGAGTTTAAGCCTTTTTAGTTGAGAAATTCGTTAGCAACAATTAGCATACAGCGTGTGGGACATCAGATGTTCTTCACTACAGCAACCAGTTAACTTTCTGTGCAGCCTGACAAATAAGTCATCTCAGGGTGTAGCTCTGACAGCACAGGTGGGGACTGGTCCATGTCTTCGCACAAACCAGAAGAGCTGAGGAGGAGAGGGCATGCACAAGAACCTGATTCTGCATTAATGACAGCATTGCTATGCGACCATCACTTTACTCATTGATGAGGACTACAACTAATCCAGGTCATCCTGGGGATATCTTTTGCTGTCCTGTTCTTCTTTACCTTGGTGTCGCATGAGCTAGCAAGTAACTTCAGAGACATTCTGAGGTTTACTGTGTGGGGACTCAGCGCAGACACCCAGCTGTGATTTGATCTTCAGCAGAGGCATCCCCCCAAGGCTCTCAGGTCAGCAGAGCCCAGTTTTCATGCCCAGTGCTGAAGCTAAGGAGATGAGAGGACTCAGCTTTTCTTCAGTTCAACAGAGAGAGCACCTACTTGCTGAACTGTTTCAGCAGTGCTGAAGCATTTGAGATGTGCACATGAGCTAATGTGCCAGTGCTTGTTCTAAACTCTTCCCCAGCAGGCTCCTTTTCTTTCACTAAACTCTATGAATCTTTCTGTCCTCTCGCATGAACAACTTGCTCCTCTGGAAACATAGAACTGGATTTTGCTTCACAGTATACTTATTCTCAATTAGCTTGCAGCTTGATTTAGCATAGCCTAGCACACTGAGCTGGCACCTCTGCAGAAGTATGCAGGTCAGACCATGAAGTGTGTGTTAGAAAAATGACCCATTTTTAATGCTTATGCCTGATAATCCCAAATAGAGCTCTTCACACAAAGCAATCATTAACAGGAACCTTAAAACATGGGATTAGACCATGTTGATTAAACCATGCATGAAATATGCAAATCTGAGGGTGAAAAGTAGTTCTTTGCTTCCTCCCTGGGGGAGTCACTGATTTCTCTCAGCACTGAAATCTAAACAGGCAGAGATGACCAGGCAGCTTCAATGCCTGCGCACAACTCTGTCTCCAGACCCCTCTCCTTCCCCTTGTCTCCCTCCACTTGCTTCCTGCACCCTGTCCCAGGCTCTACCATGCTGCAGCTGCCTGAGTTTGACCATGCCTGGTTCCCCTGACCAGAGCCACACATTTCCCTGGGCAAGCAAGTGGCAGTGCTGCGGCTCAGGGCCAGAGCCCAGCTCCAGCTGAACCCAGCTAATTGCTTCTTATCTGCAGCATTCACAGTCCTGCAGGATCAATTAGCAGGAGTGTACAAATCTCATGGCATCGGCCTAAAATATCCCCAGACAATCTCTATCAATATTAAACATGCTGCACGGGGTTTTTCTTAGAGCACATCAAAGTGGTAAACTAACGTCCAATGCAGAAACAACATTTTTATTAACTACAGGAATTAAATGTTCAATTAAGACAGAGTCAATGCTATGGGAGGCTGGTCAGGCCCAGCCTTTGGAAGAATATTCTGCTTCAGGGTGGTGTAAGCCACAGGACTAAGAAATGCTACCAAAGTGGCTTCTTTTGTCTCTGAAGAGAGTTGCCCAGTAGAAACCTCAAAAATACAGGTTTCCAGAGACTGTCCAAGAAATAAAAGGTCATCAGATCTTTCAAAAGACATAAGGACTTTCAGAGATCTCGTGGAGTCAGAAGTTATGATACCTTTTGAAAAAAATTATGACATTTTGTATTTCATTGTTGTTTATCTGACGTAGTACTGTGCAAGAGCTCAGTTGGCAAGGGAGTTTGAGTATGTTAACAGTATAATTGGAGGGAAAAAAGTGAAGAAAAAACCATCACGTTTGTTAATGTCTAAAATACTGAGTTTAAAGACCAGGAGTGTTGTTAAAGTTTCAGTACAACTCTGGAGGTTTGCCTTCCTGGCAGGCAGCCAAGCATGAAGGAAGATGCTGATGTCTTACATGAACTATTTCTGAAGCTTTCAGACAATCACACTTTATCTCCTGAAAACTTGAAATACAAGATGATGGGTAGCAAAGGGTATTGCAACAGCAGAGAATGGCAGGCTTTTCAAAAGCCTCATTATAAAGCCCCGTTCCTTATCCATCAGCCAAGGGGCCATGTGCTCCTATGTCAAAGCACGCCCTTCACAGCTGAGAAGTGACCCATCGGGAAAGCAAATACCTCATCTTTTCCAGATCATAAGAAGCTGCACAGAGCCCAGCAGCAGCCTGCTCAGCAGCTGGGTACTGCAGAAGGTGGCTCTCCGAGAGCAACTCGGCTACTTTCCTTGGAGAGGCTTTCCCATGTGGTTTGGAGAAAGAGCACTCAGGGCATCCCATGAGCTGCATTCCCATTTGGGGCAGTGCCCTCTTCGCTCACAGTTTACTCACCCCTTGACAAATTGCATCCCTAAGGCAAGGAGTCTGCCAGCAGGAGCAGGGATGGCCTAACCCATCCTTGAACCAGTTTGTGAAGACACACACTACCCAAACCCATCAATGAGAAAAAGCCCCGTGGATCAGTCTGACAAAAGGTGTGTGAGGATAGGGAGAGAAGAGGAGGTATCCAAAGATGCTGGTTCCACAGGAGTCACTGGGAGCATGTTGCAGGTGTCTCTTGGAAGACTAAGTGGCAGGGCAGGAAGGGGAGGCTGCAGAGGTGCAGGTATAGTGCTTATCCCTGCCAAAGAGCTGTAAATCTGCTTCAAAGCCTGCTTCAGAATATATAAGCTAGAAGGAAGCTTTGGTAAATGGGAAGGTAGGGTCAGAGAAACTCCAAGGCTGGGAAAATAATCTAAAATGTTGCCTTCCCATCTTGTACCTCAGAGCCCTGCCCCAGAGAGTGATATACTAAAAAAAAAAAAAAAGTTGCCATGAAAAATAATGATCCTTTGCGTTCCCAGAGCCTGTTATTTTCTTTTAATTTTACTGCTTTTAAAAAGAACTCATCTCACTCTAAAAAAAAATAGGGGATATCTTTTATTTCTCCAGAGGTATTCAGCATTAACAGAGCTGGCATCTTTGAATCCCTGGGCCCAGGCAAGCAGGGCAGTCCCAGGACTGGCAAGTCACATAGTCCAGGCTGATGTGGGGGTTAAGTACCAGCATCTGAAGAGAAAGAGACAATGAAGTGACAGCCTATGGCTCCATAACTCTTTATTGTCACTGTTTTGGTTTAGATATCCTCCTTACTGTTAATTAGTGTCTAGGGTTTACCACTGAGATTTTTATTCATGTTCTGGGATCAGGAGAATAGATCCAAGCCAGCTATGTTGGACCACAGGAATGTTATTTTTCTTATCCTGTGGGACATCTGTAATCCACTACTCAAGGTTTTTTACAAGGGACACCTATAGCCCCTGATGTTAATTCTTCAGATTAAGCTTAGTGAGCTTGTGGTTTTATCTCTGCATATCTACATATAAGCCACGGGTGTCTCAGCTGCAGTGGTGGCTGTCACACAAGCACATGTTCTGTTGTCTTCCTCCAGATAAAACTGAGGTTGTAAACTCCCTTGGGAAATGTCACAATGCTGGCTAAAGACAACCCTTTCTGATATGTTTAACAATACGAAGTCTGTCATATTCCTGCTCATTGCCTTGTTTTCAAAATGTCTCAGTTAAATGCCACCAAAGCAAAGGAGGTGAACATCATTATTTCAATTTAAAAGTTACGCAAAAGATCAGCGATGTGCTCTGCCACCAGCAAGATCAGCAGCCTCAGAAGGCTTGTTCCACTTCCATGGCTCTTAGCGCGTGATGAATTTAAATAGAAACAGATGTGAAACTCCGCCTCTGGCTCACTTTCCCCAGCAGCAGTTCTCCTATGCCCAGACCACCACCCCCTGTCCTGAACGCTGGAGCACCCCAAGGAGAGACCCTGGTGGCTATGGACTTTTTTCCTCGGGTCTAGGCAGGGCTTGTGAGGCTTGGAAAGGAGTGCCCCACAGCAGATGGGTCCAGCCCACGGCGGCAGCACTTCAGGAGGTAAAATCAGTTCAGGTGAGCACGTCCTCTATCCCAGCCCCACGACCTCTGAACAGGAACATGTCACGGCTTGGCCTCCATCACGGTGACATGGGATAGGAGTGTGGGACATGGCAGGGGTGGCACGGGCAGGCTCCTGTCCACCAGCCCTGTGCGATGACCAGGAAAGGGACAAGGATATAAGTGAATGTTACAATGTATTCAGTGTCCAGGCAGCCTGGGAACTGCTCTTGCTGCAGCCTGGGAGACAACCTGTCATTTGTTGGGCCAGCTGTGCCTGTCCCTGACTGAAAAGCAATACCTGGTTCATACTATTTGTCTTACAGCGCCACCACTATGCATTAAGTGGATTTTGCAAAACATATTTGTAAATATTGTATAAATATTTCATGTGTTGTCCAGCCTGTGTTTTGGTCTGTAAAGAGAGAAGGGAAGCATATATTACAGCTGAGTATTAGTACAAACGCTGTAGATAAGTGTGGAAGGGGATCCATATTTCTAATTGCCATAAAACATCTTGTCTCCAGAAGCTTGCTCCTGAAGCTGCCATACGTTTTTATATAAATCATTATGCTTGGACAGAAATCATAATTGCTGTATGAAATGCTGTATTTTCATACCAGATGCCTTATGTCTGGCTGTAGAGAAACAGGAATTAAGATAATAACCATTGAAAGTTCAGGATTTCTCTTCTAAGAGCCATGCCAAAAAAATTGGGTGTTTTCTCAAAGTTACTACAACTGTTGGATTCTCCATGTAACTGAGATACAAATCAAGTACTGCCAATTCTTCTGACTTCACCAAAAATCTTGTGGTTATGAGACTTTGTTTTTAAAGCTTTGGATTCCTCATTCTTATGATTATATGAAAATATATCTTTCTTCTTTCTGGGTTCTTCCTTTTTTTCTAAATCTCAACAGTTTTAAGCCTATTTTATGATTTAGCAGGACCTATCTGATGGTGCTTGGACATCTGCCACCCAGTCTTGGAAACTGTGAGAATAAGACCAGGTGTTCCCCATGATTTGGGGGCAAACACTGCCCATGTGGTTCTGTTCTGTCACCTGCCTACATCTCTGGTCATCAGGCTTTATACACCAACAGAGGGTTTCAGCCTTGCCTTCAGGGCTAGCTGGAGAGTGAATCCTTAGACACGGAAAGGTAATTTCTCACAGCTTACTAATTGTCAGACAGGCTGGAGTATTTGGGCAAGGAGAACATCACATCCACGGACTGTTGGGTTTCAAAAATGTCCCCAACAACACTTCCAGAGCATGACAAGAAAGAGGTATGAGAGGATGCAGAGCCTCTCTGAGGTATGAGGTCTCTCTGACAGTCACCTCCCTCCCGTTCCCCAGCACACAGAGGGACCAAAACCATCACTTGCTAAGCCTCTGGAAGGAAAAGTGGGTGCTGGCTCCTGTGAGAAGAGCCATCTTTGTAGTATCTCATCTTTTATATCCCATCTTCATCAGATGGAGTGTGGCCAGAGATGCATAAAAATGCAAATAATCAGGGAGAACTATGACCTCCATCAGACTCAAATGTTGAAATTACCATAACATCTGTCTTAATGGATTCCTCAGCAGTGTTTCACCCACATGTGCATGAGAGTTGCACATCTGCTTCTGCAACAGGAGCTGTGAGCATGCTGGCATGCAGTCACAGCAGTGGCCATGGGCTGCCTTTGTGTCAGGCTTGTTCTGACAGCAGATAAAAGCCTATGCCATGAACTGTGTGTGACAAATTGCACAAGAAAAAGTTCTGCCTTATGGCACTGCATCATTTGAATTACAGCTTTGCATTAGCAACTTGATGATGAGATTTTAGCTCTGCCTATGTCTATGCAATCTTCAGAAATCAGGAAGGGTTAAGAAAAATATTTTTTTCTTGCTTGCCTACTTTTACAGTAGGTGTCGCAGGTACCTACTTGCTATTTATGGAAATGAGAGAAAAGTTCAGCTAACTACACCATCTGTACTAAAAAAAGTTCAGCAGCTGCTAACAAAAATTCAGAAATCAATAACATTTAGGAAATGAAATTATCAGTTAATAAAATGCTTAATAGGTACTCCAGGATTTTTTTTTTAATGTTTTCTACATTCATTTCACCACAGCTCTGTGCTAGTTTTGGCTGGGATAGAGTTAATTTCTCCATAGTAACAAGTATGGGGCTATGTTTTTGACTTGTGCTGAGAAGTTGATAACACACTGATGTTTTCCTTGTTGCCGAACAATGCTTACATTAAGCCAAGGACTTTTTCAGCTTCTCATACAGCCCCTGCCCTCCCAGCTTCTTCTCTAAGCTGGGAGGGGACACAGCCAGGACAGCTAACCCCAACTGGCCAAAGAGATATTCCATGCCATAAAAAATCACGCTCAGTATATATAAGCCAGGGGAGTTGGCCGCAGTGCGTGATCACTGTTCAGGGACTGGCTGGACATTGGTCAGCAGGAGGTGAGCCATTGCATCACTTGTTTTTTGGGGGTTTGTTTTTTTCCTTTTCATTACAATTCAGTAGTAGTAGTAACTATTTTATTTTATCTCAATCATTAAACTACTCTTATTTCAACCCATGAATTTTCTTACCTTTTTCTTCTGATTCTCCCTAGCCCACTGCAGGGGAGGTGGTGGGGGAGGCAGGGGAGTAAGTGAGCAGCTGTGCGGTGCTCTGTGGTTGGCTGGGGTTAAACCATTACAAGCTGAAATCCTTGGAGGCCTGCATGGTTAAACAGGGATCTGCTGGGCAAACTCAAGTGTAAAAGGAGGGTCTATAGAACATGGAAGGAGGGGCTGGCCACTTGGGAGGAGTACAAGAATGTTGTCAGAGAGTGTAGGGAAGCAACTAGGAAAGCTAAGGCCTCCTTAGAATTAAACCTTGCTAGAGGGGTCAAGGATAATAGAAAGGGCTTCTTCAAATACATTGCAGATAAGGCTAACACCAGAGGCA